>CANDYH010000533.1:0-17398 GCA_947396885.1 Heligmosomoides polygyrus polygyrus | reverse complement strand
ACATCAGTTTTATATTAGAAATTCTTAGAATGCTAAACAAATTAATATAGACCTTTCAATAGAATCTTACAAATCTATAAATAAAGAATGTTTAAGGTTGCTTAGTATTATGGTAGCATAAAACATAACGCAATAACAGTGGCAACAATAATGAGCCGAATAACAACAAGAACAAGAACTCCTTGGCAAGAATTAATTTTCCACACGGCGGGGTGCCGTTAAGTGTGATTCTAATCCGACTAGAAACTTCCCCATCGTCTTCACTGAATTTAGAAACTGCAGACAATGGAGAGCTTACTATAACGCCCATGGAGCTGAAAATGCGGCGAATTCGCATGAGGTGAGAAGCTAATTAACGGTTGCAAGCCCGTTGGGACGACAACAGGGAGACAAAACAAGCAGACTGCTATCGGAGGGCTGAAGCAGTGGTCGCCACCGGATGTGGGCGACACGATAAATCGAGCTCCTTGGGTCTCTCACATATCTTGCGGTTAGTTGCAAACTAGTGATCAGCCTAATCCCATTAGCAGCACACCGTCTTGGAGGTCAACGAACGCTTAATCGGCGACAGCATTTGAAGACGGCACGTACTGCAGAAGGGAGGCTGTGATATCTGGACTCGCTAAATGATCCTCGTTGAGTAATTCTTGCCTTAACACAGCGGTCAAACTTGAATTGCTACGTAGAGATAGTAGAGTGATAACCAAAAATCACTGTTTTCAGTGAAAACGGTACATTTCGTTATCCTGACAAAGCCTTGACAGACGTGGACGAAGGATAGAAGAAGCAGTGAGAGGCAGAATACCTACACTCGAAAGAAATGCTAATAGTGGTGGTAGAGAGTAAGGACATACCTTAACCTGCTGGCAGAAGAAATCAGAGGAAGGACTTCGACTATGCGAAGAGCTAAGGAGCAGGAAAGACTCTTCAAGTTGATCCAGCATGACGCGAGCAAGGTCTGAAAAGCCCACCGTCTGGTTCTTCTACCTGCATTAATTCTGTTCAACAAGATGAAAAGCAATCATAGCATCTACCCGTGTACATTTTTGGGAAAGGAAGCGTTGCAGATATTGGTTGCTTGGCTGCAATCGGTCGCAGTCAGATTGCTCCCTGAATTTCCCGGTTAAACCTTGAAAGCTGAATCTATACCGCTGGGGAACGTGTACGAGAAACTGGATCAGAAGACTTTTTGAGGACTTTTCTATGTATCTCTCCTTCATCTCTCTCAAACTACTCTAATTAAGCAAACATCGTTTCTGAACCACTGCAAGGTCGCTACCGCGATTTCTTAAGGTCTCTCTTAAGATACACCGTTCCTATTGTTTTGCAGAGGAACACTGGGCTAGTCTATAGGAGTTATTCACCGGTTATCTGCTAACATTTATTTATTTATTTATTTATGCACGATGCATAAGGCATACGTGAGGCACACGCATATAGCATATAGGATGCAGTACTATAAGAAACTATTGCCAGTACAAGAGCACTTAAATATGAACACTTGAAATCGAAAAATGGAAAAGCTTACTCCTAGCCATGTGACTGAACAGCCGATAATGCGACAAAACATTGTGTGACAAAATTAACGTTATCTATTTACTTATTTATTCAACACGCTACATAAGGTAAACTTTGGAGAAAACAGAATCCCTCAACACAACCAACTAATAATAAAAGTCGATTCCTAGTTTTGCGTCGAAAAGTAGAAAAACGTTGCTCCTTCATTATTAGAAAAAGCGTTGCTGGGAGTAGCAAACCAAAACCGCATTTTAGCTTGATGACCTGTTGTTTTGCACCGGCTGTTCACTAGTCAACAGTTGTTCCCAAAGACGGTGCTTTCTGTCTCATTCATTGCTTTATAGGCTGCCCGTACAACCCCCATGGGCAGAACCATTTTCATGAAAAACTAAAAAATTGAAGGAATAGCACCACATAGGGACACTGTAAAACCTCCGCCGCTCTTGTCCACGATCTTCTAGCATACGCTCCACCAGTCGTCGTCCGGAAAGAGAGTCTCCAGAAAGGCGAATCGTGGGACGAGGAGGGTGGCAATTTTTACCATTTCATCGAGGAACCAGTTAGAGAATCGTTTTCCTTCTTCTCTGGCAGAGATTCACCACAAAGCCGAATTCTTGAACGTGCATTCACCTGAACTCCAAAAAGTGTTCAACCAGGAATAGTGTGAGAGGGATGCATATGTAATTACAACAAGTACCTTTTCATTTCTCTTAAAGCCAGTTTACCACCAGTGAAAATGTTTGAGCATGAGGCATTTGAAAAACACACCTAGGTCAGCAATGGTAACGCTTCGAAAAACTGAACAAGACGTAGTGGGCTGGCAACAAACCAATTTTGTTAGAGCGTAAGGCTGAAGAAAAGCACACAGTGCCTTCAATGCCTTCATTTTCTCATCATCTACTGTTTCTAGCTAATAAATTACGATGCCGATAGTCGATGGAAGGCAGCGCGCTTAATGTACAATTAATACTATTATCTTGTTATTACTTTTCAGAGCAACGTTCTTCAGCAGTTTTGCTTTTCTAGGGGATATACGCTAAACGTCGAAAAGAAAGCGACAAATCGTTCCTGAAAGCCTAGTGTTTCAATTACTGTCTTAATTAGGTATTACTATAGAAGATATAGAAGGTATAGAAGATAGAAGATAGGGCGCGTGTAGCGCAGTCGTAGGAGGCGCGACTGTCGCGTGCACCCGATACCAGGTTCCTGGTTCGGATTTCCCGCCCAGGCCAACCAAGCCTTCCATCCCTCCGGGGTCGATGAATTGGTACCAGATAGAGCGCTGACTTGTTCATCGGCTGGCCACCGCAAGTCATTGTATGGCCAAATACGCATTCATGTCGCCTCCACGACATCCCGTAGAAGTAGAATGCGCTGGCGCATCCCAGAAGGGATTGAGTAACGCCGTCCTTTATCCTTTTTATCCTTTTATAGAAGATAACTCCGAGTCTATCCTAGTGGGCGGCACTTCATTCCGCCCTTTTGACAATGGTGGTGACATTGAAGGAGAATTACTTTAAAGAAGCTATTCAGACAGCCAGCCTTGACTGTGTTCGTCGCGTATGCCCCACATCCGACTACGACGACGAAGACGTCGAGGCCTTCTACGTGGAGCTTGAGAAGTTCTATAAGGAAGATCACACCTTCTACAAGGTGATCGTCGGCGACTTCAACGCCAAGATCGGGCCACGAAGGTCGCCGGAAGAACTTCACATCGGAACCCACGGTTTGGAGTGGAACGAGCAAGGTGAAAGGCTGTCTGAGTTTATCATGTCGACCAAGACCATCCATGGAAACTCGCAGTTCCAGAAGCCTCCCTCCCAACGATGGACCTGGGAATCCCCCGGTGGCCAGTTCCACAACGAGGTCGACCACATCATCTTCAATCGCAAGTATTGCCTGACCGACGTCTCCGTTGTCCCCAAGTTCTACACGGGATCGGACCACCGTCTCCTTCGCGCGAGGTTCCGCTTTTCGCGTCAAGGAGAGAAGGCCGCGAAGTTCAAGAAGAGGAATCCCAGAACGACCATCAACTGGGATCTCTACACCTCTCTTGTCGGCCTTTGGGAAGATGCCGTCATGGACAACGTCGACGAGGAATACGATCGCTTCGTGCACCATCTCTACGATAGTGCTAAGGGAGCCGAGAGCTTGAAGACCACCAAGAGACGCCTGTCTCCGGAAACTCTCGAGCTGATACGCCAGCGTGGAGCAGCACGAGCGTCAGGCAACTACCAACTGACGTCCGAGCTTGCAAAGCTATGCAGAGCGGCGATAAAGGAAGATCTCAAGGAGAGAAGGGCGGAAGTGTTGGCTGAAGCAGCAGAGGCAGGGCTGAGCATCCGCAATGCCCGCCGGAACTTCGCCAACTTCAAGTCCAAGATGACAGCTCTCCGACGTCCCGACGGAACCGTCACCTCTTCCAGAAGGACCATGGAGAAAGTCATCCACGACATCTACTCCGATCTCTTCGATAGCCACGTCCACCTGCCCCCATGCCATCTTCCGCAGGATGGATACGTCGTCCCCTCTGTTCTCTCTTCCGAGATCCGACACGCCATCTCGTCGGTGAAGAAACGTACAGCACCCGGTTCTGACAGGATCAGAGCTGAACACCTAAAGAACCTCCCGCCAGCGCTCATCAACACCTTGGCGCGGCTCTTCACACGCTACCTGTCCGAATGCAAGGTTCCATCTCAGTGGAAGACCAGCAAGACCGTTTTGCTGTACAAGAAGGGAGACGTGCACGACATTGGCAACTATCGCCCGATCTGCCTGTTGTCCGTAGTCTACAAGCTGTTCACTCGAGTCATCCTGAATAGGATTAGTAGAACGCTGGACGAAGGACAGCCATGCGAACAAGCAGGATTTCGGAGAGGATTCAGCACGATCGACCACATACACACCATTACGAAGCTCATCGAAGTGTCGCGAGAGTACAAGCTGCCGCTGTGCCTTACGTTCATCGACCTGAAGAAGGCATTCGACTCCGTCGAGACTGAAGCGGTCATGGAAGCCCTGCTCACCCAGGGCGTTCCTACTCAGTACATCAGAGTCCTTTGAGAGCTGTACAGTGGATTCACGACCAAGATCTCACCATTCTACAACGACGTCGTCATTGACGTGAAGAGAGGGGTTCGACAAGGGGATACCATATCCCCGAAGCTCTTCAGCGCCACCCTCGAAAACGTCATGCGCGAACTAGAATGGGAAGACATGGGAGTGAAGGTCACGGCTGGCAACTGCACCATCTTCGCTTCGCTGACGACATCGTGCTCATAACACCGAGCATCAGTCAAGCGGAACGAGTGCTGGCCGACTTCGATCGTGTATGTGGGAACGTTGGACTGCAGCTGAATCTTACGAAGACGATGTTCATGAGGAACGGATGGGTTTCTGATGCCCCATTCTCGATCAACGGAACGAACATCTCCGAATGCTCCAGCTATGTGTATCTGGGTCGCGAAGTCAACATGACCAACGACCTATCACCAGAGCTAAGCAGGAGGAAACGAGCGGCTTGGGGAGCTTTCAAGAGCGTCGAAGAAGTCGTGAAGAAAACGAAGAGCGTCCGACTCCGTGCCCACCTATTCGACTCCACTGTTCTTCCTGCCCTAACATACGCCTCAGAGACCTGGGCTATACGAAGGCAGGATGAACACGCGATCAGCGTCGCGCAGCGTGGAATCGAGAGGACGATGCTCGGAGTGACACGACTCACGCAAGTGAGAGAAGGTCTCCGGAGTTCCGAGCTTCGCCGACGTTCGAAGATCAGAGACGCTGTCGCATGGGCCAAGTCGTCGAAAATTAGGTGGGCCGGCCACGTAATGCGATTCGCAGACACCCGCTGGACGAGAGCCGTCACACACTGGATTCCGCGGGACGTCAAAAGAACACCAGGACGCCCACCAACGCGTTGGTCGGACTTCTTCGTGAAAGCCCTGAACGACCGATATGACGCTCTTCGTGTCCCTCGAGCGAGGAGGATCCATAGGACCACTCTGGCACGCGACAGGGACGAATGGAGACGCTGCTGGCGCCCGCTCGAGCAAGTCGATGATCAACGGGACGACAGGTGATACAGGTAATACAGGTGATTCAGACAGCGTTTCGAAGAACTGCGCTACATCTCCAGACTGTGGTGTAGAGATTGCTCGAGAGCAAGAGTAATCTACGAAATTGAGTGCATGGACTGTAACGCTAAGTACAATGGGGAAACGGGTAGGACGCTAGCAGTGCGTATAACAGAAGACCTAGCTGAAAAAAAAACGTGGCTCTTAATGTAGTCCTCTTGATAGGCATAGGTTGCATGCGCATGGTGGTAACGGCTACGGCGGAAAATGCACTATTCTAGCCATTGAAGAGGAAGTGTCTGCAAGGAAAGCATTTGAGGCATTCTGGTTTCTTATCAAAAATCCACAGAAATGAACAACCGGAATGAGTGCCTGTCCATCAGAAGTGAATTTCTTCCCTTTGTTGCTCATTGTGACTTCTAGAACGACCAGTAGACGGTGTGCACGTCATAGAATTTCATACATGCTACGATGACTACACAGTAGGACTCAATCGCCTTGCTGGCCAATTGACAACAGGGCGACTACGTCCAGCTGTGGTGGATTCATGAGTTTATCTCTTCCATCCAGGTTTCGTGTGGGAGGTCTTAGACTAATGTCGGAGCGGATCTATCCAGTCCGGGGGCCACATAACTAAAAAGTATTATATGTATCACATCCGTTTGAGACTTACCGAGCGGCTCCTACAGAACAACGTCTGAACCTAAACAAGAAAAATCGCAAATAAAAAACGACGAAATCACATTTGCTGCGGTTGTAAGCAGGCAAAGTTGTGTGCCCTCCTTACCATGTTAGATCCTCGTTATAACATGTCAGCCGGCGGTCAGCACGCAGCATGGCTCCATTGCCTGGCTTTTTGCCCGCCGTAACGGTTGTAAAATTGCGGCGATTTTTTATTTTTATGCTTGTTCGTTCACTTTTTAGTCCCTTTTAGGTTCCACTTCGCCCTCTGGGAGCCGCTCGGTATGTTTCAATTCATTTTGTTACCTATTTTTTAGTTATGTGGCCCCCGGACTAGGATTGACCCGTCGGAACCGCTAGAGCGGTTAAGGCGTTTGGTCGAGTAGACTGTACGTCAGAAGTCTTGCACCTCTTCTAGGTCTCTGATGACGACGGCTCAGTTGAAAGGTTAGGCCAAAATAAACATATATTCTTAACGTCATTTAAAAATGCTTTTTCATAAGAAAGGCTTGCAGAGATTATATAAGGGCTAGTTTAATACATATATCGCTTTGAGCACTAGAAACGTCGTCTAGATGGTCGTGAAAGTACGACAGGCATGAGAGATTGGGCGTGCGCACATCAAATTCTCGGGGCGCTGAACACGAAAATGACTTCTTCCACCTTAACGGGAATTCAAAGTTTCGAAAGTGCACTCCTTTCAGATAAGAATCCATTTCAGTCGTACTATGGAGTAGCCAGAATGAATAGCTAGGAAAACGGGAAGTGTTTATGGCAGTAGGGCGGAAATAGATGGCTGCTGTTGCGTTGACGAATGAGACCGCTGATTTCTAAGGGCAACGAGCATGGCTCCGAAATTATGCACAACTGCCACCGAGCGAATAAGTGCCTTAAAGATGACATTCCATGCATGGCTCCCACATTAAGCTAGACACAGATTCCGATTTGTTTGTGCAGAAGACGAAGCAGAGATTTTCTTAAAGGCCGGTAACTGAGAAAGTGAAGCGCTTCAGGATTACAGCCTCAGGGCGGCTGGGAATTTCTGATAAAATTCTCTAAATGGCTCGAAAGTTCGAAATAGTCTTGAAGGCTTTACATTTTCCATTAAGGGAGGATAGAAGCGGAGTGAACATGCTTTGCCCACTCAATTGATAGGTTCGATCCCATATGCATTGTGAATGGCGCCAAGTATTCTCGAAGCATTCCTGGCATGATAGAGCACTGACGACGGACGCCATGCTTGAGATACTCCGAAGACGTCCAAGTCCTGGGAAATGAGCTGCTCCAATCGCAAAAAGCCTGCTTCAGTCATTCGTTTTGGCCACCCACAGCGAAAATACGACGTTCTGGTAAAGCTGTATACAAGTTTGTGTAGAACGAAGAAACGAATTGAACGGTGCCAACCGCTTCTCAAAAAACCTAAAATTGGAGGAATTGTGAGCATGTGACCTCTTCCGACGGTTTGCCACGGACGACTCGTCCGCGGCCGCCTTCGCAGTGGAGCGCGTCCATTATTGTAGAACTTGCTAAAATTCGTCGTAAATGCGGCGAAAACAGCATTTTTATTAGATTGAATCTCATGCTACTTTTTTCTTTTATTTTCAGCCAATTCAGTAAAGGATAGCAATAAAAAAATGTTCACCAGCAAAGTCTCTCGTCACCTTTAAAAGGCTCTTCAGGAAGTTCGTTTAACTTCCGAGTGGCAAGAAGGATTGGCATGATGCTACTCAGATATTATTGTTCGAGGATTCTAGATCCATGCGAGCTCCATCTGGCCATCACTGTTCGCTACCACCATCCACAGCTCAACAGAGGCATCTGCGACAGAAGGGGCTGTAATGCTCAATGGACCAAAGAGGATTCATGTGAGACACTTAGCATCAAAATCTCGGCCGGTCTTCTATTCTAGAGTTGTACATTTTAAACCCAAAAATTACGTCGTGCTTCTGTTTTCTGATCATTACTACATGTATTGGATAAAGTAGAAGTCGCCTCAAGAGGATTACCCCGAAACGTGCTTTGAATAGCAGCATGCAACGTGGTGTTCCAAAAAGAGTTCGAACCTCCAGCAAATTTCGATAAGGAGAAAAATGGTCGGGTCTATCATTGTCGGAAGGGGGCAGCACTAAGGTGATGGCTGCGTTCAGCACACTTTGGTACGGCACCACATTCTTTGAGAACGCATGAGTGCCGTATAATTTGGCAATAGCTGAAGTTCTGGGACAAGCTCTCAAGAAGAGAATGGAGAGGCAAAACACCGCATGCTTTTCCTCACAAATAGGATAGATCCGGATTGTGCCCTTAATCATAACCAATGCCACACCAAGAAACAATCGTTGCAGAATCGTTGTTGTGCTAGTGATTGAACAGATGCAGATGTTTTTCAACGATGCAGAGATCGAGAACATCAAGAGAAATCTTTTGCAAATTAACGGAGTCGTAGAAAACTGAAAAAAATCTCGCTGCGGACGAAATTGTACATTGTTACGCGCCTTTACGAGAATGCTTCTCTCACAAAGGAAGGAGACTCTAAAAAATCGAGAGGCTGATTCGGAATTTTATTTATTTATTTATTTATTTATTTATTCAGACATGTGGGCAAGCACATGCAAAGTAAACAATGTGAGCGAGCTCGCCATCGCAAACCAATAACAAGTGACTTGACAAAGGCAACTGTGCGACGTATACGGAAGATAAAGCAACGTTATAGGATAGCATAAACTAAAAGATGCCAATATGAGTAACGAAGAAACTACTAATAAAGGCACACAAAGCATAGAAAATTTCCGGTCGACTTGCCAGCGACCGGAAATTTTTTATGTTTTTTAATGGCCTGATCAATTGTAGCGTTAAAGGATTGAGTTTCCTTTTTTTCTGAACCCCGCAAGGTTAGTGGGAATTCCGAAAATTTTGCTTAACTTGGCATACACTGTGCCCGCTAGACAAACGAAGAAGTTGTCCTTCACTGAGGTTCTAGCACTGGAATAATGTAGCTTGACAGCAGCACCCCTTGTAATCGAGCTTTTGGCTGTGAGGAAGCTGCGTCGGCCAAGGTGTAGCAAACCGTGCATGATTTTAAATACCATGAGATGATCGAACTTTTTCCTACGTGAAAAAAGCGACTCCAAACCGAGCGCCTTGCGCCGCTCAGTGCTACCTGGGATTGATCGGTAGCCAGATTTTCTAGTCCCTGCCTTCTGGGAACAGGCTTTTGGCCAGTGCGATCAAGAACACAGAATACAATGTGAGCCACATTTCTAGAATCAAAGTGAGGTGCGAACCCACACAAGCACTCCGTAGGAACACGGAAAGAATGAGCCGGCTCGACGCAGCACGGGCAGGGAAATTGGTTCCCTGACTCTGGGCGGTAACCTTCGCATTTGGACGACGATCCATTCCCCAACACCCCACCCGGAAACGCGACACGTGTCAAGAAACCGCCACTACAAGTGCGTAGATACGTGTACAACATCTAGTCCCATCTTCAAACAGAAGGGGGACGCGTCCGAGTGCTCCAATTACCGCGGGATCAAACTGATCTTACACACGATGAAGGTCTACGAACGGCTGGTCGACTCGAGGTTGAGGGGGATGGTCGCCATCTCCCAGGAGCAGTGGGGCTTCATGCCTGAGAGATCCACCATAGACGCGATCTTTATCGCTCGCCAGGTGATGGAGAAGTATCGCGAGAAACGAAGGCCTTGCCACCTGGTATTCCTGGACTTGGAGAAAGCCTACGACAGGCTTCTTCGAGCCGTGCTCTAGAACTTCCTTTGAGGGAGGGGTATCCCGGAACGTCTGGTCTCGGTAATAAAGGACATGTACGAAGGTTCAAAAAGGGCGGTACGAATGACGAAGAAGATGGATCTCACGGTGGGGGTGCATCAAGGGTCGGCTCTGAGTCTGTTTCTCTTCGTGCTGATGCTTGTTGCATAGCGAATCATCTTGAGAAGGCCCTCTCAGCACCATCCTCTACGTGGACGATATTCCCCTGTAGCCGACAGCCGAGAACAGCTGGAGGAGAAGGTGCAGTTATGGCAAGGAGCCCTCGCAGACAACGGCCTGCGGCTGAAGGTGAGGAAAACGAAGTTCATCAGAGCTAAGCCGTGCGGCGAACCGATCCTAGACTGCCAAGGGGAGGTGATCGAAAAGGTGGAACAATTCCGCTACCTCGGAAGCGATCTATCCGAGGAAGGAAACGTGGACCAGGCGGTTAAGGGACAGATAGTGCAGCATAGCTCAAATAGAGGGAGTGCACAGGAATCCTCTGCGACCGTAGCTGCTCCACGACACTCAAAGGCAAGCTATATAGAACAGTAGTGAGGCCGGCCATCATCTATGGCTGTGAGTGCTGGGCCCTACAGGTAGAGCGCAGGAGCGGCAACTGCATGCGACGGAGATGAGGATGCTGAGGTGGGCAAGTGGATGGACCCGCCGGGACAGAGTGGGAAACGAGGATGTTAGAGCAGTGGCGAAGACAGCTCCCATCCAACTAAAGATGAGGGAGCAGCGCCCAAAGTGGTACGGACACATCCTCAGAAGACCAGAGGATCATCCCAGGAAGTTGGCCCTAAATTTCGAGGCACCAGGAAAGCGTCCGAGGGGAGCCCCAAGGAAAGGGTGGAAGGATGTCATTAAGAAAGATCTCGCCGAAACCGGCGCCGCGCCAGACGACGCCCTTGATAGGATGAGATATCAATGGATTTCATAACAGCGGACCCTACGACTGCGCGGGACTAAACGATCAGGAAAAGAAGAAGAAGAAGAAGAAGAAGAGGAAGAAGAAGACGTATACAATATCTGAAAAAAGGTTACAAAAAGGTAAAAAACGGCTGTACTCTATTACTTTTAGGATGCCTCATGCATTCTACTTCTACCGGATGTATGGAGGCCATCTGAATGCGTACTTGGCCTAGACAATAGCTTGCGATGGGTCAACGCTTTATCCTTCCTAGAAAAGCTTGGTACTCATTCACCAACCCGATGGAATAGATAGATAAACTCATATCTCAATTCATCCTCATTCAGTCTGATGAACAAATATTTTAAATCATGTCGGAAGCCCTTATATTTGCTGATAATCTAAGGTAATTTTCAAGATTTGATGCACTGTTTTCTCTGTAAAACGTTTAAAACTGAGAGGATCTCAAGGAACTGACAAAATTCTGAACTTGGCATCTCGATGCGAACCGCACGCTAGATCATAGCTTTCGATAAAGTAAATCTGAGAGCATTAGAGGAGCGGGTTGTAGCATGGTTATGTGGAGCTTTAATGGACGATGTCGTCAGCGATTCTGCTGCTCCACGGAAACGACCATGTATCTCAGAACGCTGTGACGTTCGAGACGATAATAACAAATAAATGACATACGAATATAATATGACAGGGAATTCAAAGTGATATATGACGGTTAAATGATGGCCGACACAGTCACACGGCGAAGCATTGAAGCACATAGCACATCCTCAGAAAAATGTCAGTGCCAAGGAAGTGCATGTTGATCCTGAAAAAATATCCGCCTCGAGGATCTGACTGACAATCGTAATCAGTAAAGTGAAGCACTAGCTATAAATTAATTTTTGATATTTCTAAACCTCATATTTTCGGATTTAGCCCTTTTAAATGCACCGGGCCTGTGCCGTTTACCATTCAAAGGACAAGGGAATTACGAAAATATGTTGAGGAAAAAATGTGCTCCGAGGCTTTTTTCTTTCCACTGTCCACTGCTACTGAGATGCAAACAGGTTATTAAAACTGCATTACATCCTTCCGGCAACGTGGAAGGGTTATAGTATCGATTCCCTGAGCTGCTAATCTGCGGGAGAATGCCGTTTTTGACGAATATGTGTGGTGAAATAAGAGTTGGAGTCGTGAATAAGAGTCAATGCTTCGACCATGAAAATCGCGGATTTATTCGGACTTTTGGTTCCTGCCTTTATCCTAGTACCTTTACCCTTACCATTCTTCATAGATAGCAAATGAAAACCGACGTTGTTGTTCACGAGCAGCGATGCGATACTGCTTTGCTCTTCGACTTTTTCTTATCTCCTCACCAAACATTTCCTTCAAATTTTCAGTTTTTAAGGAGCCGCATGATATTGACATGATAGTATCGAACACACTCCCTGTCGTCAAACCGACTTATTTTACATTCTTTGTAGTATGTCTTATTGGAAGATTGATTTTATGTAATGGAATGTCATTGGCATGTGTTGTTGTTGTGCTATCTAGGCGTCGGATCTATGCGACGGAGGAGAGACATAGGGCGTCGTGATATAAACTAGCGTCGCCTAGTCGAAGCGATTGATTGCTTTTTCACATTTCTTTAGGCTTCGTTTTGTCTCATATCACGTATTGGGTGCTGAATCATTCGTAATTCTTATATGTGCTGTTATTATTAAATAAACTATTTAATTACCCAAGTTTGAGGTTGTTCGTGGCGTGAACGGTCGTAAAATTACCGCGTGGCAGCTCCAGAAGCTTTGGCGAGCCGAAAGTTTGAGTTACACGAACGACTTCATTCCCTCTGGAGCTATCTCATCACTGAAGATTCATGAAAAACTATTATAAAGAAGAATCTGAACTGTGGTTTGAAGAGAGGATCGAGTCAGATAGTCACATTACTACAGCCATTTCATATGTCGTGTTCAATGTCTTTGGGGCTTGGTTTTGCTTCAAATTTCTTGTCTTTATTTGAACGTTTTTCAGAATTGCTTCGTGCTACTCGTTAACCTGGCAGGCATGAGGAAATGGGAGCGCACAATTAGATTACAGCGAATAAGAGCACTGACCGCAAAGTCGTCAGCCAAAAAGATCCGACTGTTCACGCCCCTATGTGTAACACACTCGTTCGATTTGAACCGACTGGCCAGTCAGTGTGCTTCCCTTTACTATATTGTAGGCCACATTATCGACTAGTACAAACTCTTTATTGAAGCAGTTTCGAGGAGAATACCCTGGTTTCTAACCAGCGATACCGCGCGGTACATAACATCTCAACAGCTGCATTGTTTATGAGCGAAATCTGTTTAAAGAATCCTGTCATTACTTTGTTTATGACGGAACTTGGAATGGGGAAAGTGAGCGCATTGTTTGGTGTACAACAAAAGGCACTGCTTTCAAAACGAGCAGGAAAGAGGAAACTTCTACGATATAGAGACCGCAGCTCTTACAACTCAACGACGAACTGCTAGAGCACGAAGTCAGAGAGAGGGGCGGAGCACCGACAGTTGTGTTCCTAGCACGGTCCTTGTTACGCCGACAGAAGGTCGTGGAACCTTTAACTATCATTACACTGGTGGAAAGATGAAAGCAGTGGCATCACTGCCATAAGCCTTAGCCATACGCAAATCATTTTTCCACTCGCCGGCGATTCTTTTGTAACGCGATTCACATTATCAGTGGGCGAAGAAATTGTGCGTTCCTATTACCGTCTTACTTTCCTGTCAAAAAGTGATGAAATGACTACCATTAAAGGGAGACTTTGGCCAATCCCTCTATGTCGTGAAGAGCTCTACTTCTGTGTAATGCCATTTGGGTGCTCACAGTGCTTAGTTACCCTCAGGGATGTTCCACGTAGACTACGGAAAGAGGAGCAAGCATGTCCTACCAGCTGGACTGACTTCCGGCTAGGATTCTGCCCAAGAAATTGTTGCCAGTGGATTGGCATGTACAGAGTAGTTGTTTTTGTGTTTTGGGTATATTCATTCTGATCAATATTATGCCAGGATTCAACGACAGTCGAACATGGAATATTCGCCAGCTGCATCACTTGGGTAGATTCACACTGTTTTTTTTTAGCTGCTTTGAAGCGTATCTAACTGTATGGATATTCGCATTGTTCTTATTTTGGTGGAGTGCACGGCAGACTTGCTTTCCAGAGCCCGGATTCATCAACGATTTGCCAGCTGGCCGTACCGCAACTCTTCAACGCGCGACGTGGTAGGTCTCCGGTGAAAACGGTAGTAACGGTTACCCGGCTAGAGCGTTGGGTAAACGACGCGGTGAAGTACCGGTAACGCCCTACTGTTAAAATCTGACCCAATGGCAACGAATTGGGCAGCTGCCAACTGTAGTCGGGTGCATGCGCGGCATCCTTCACCGCGTTCTTGGTGAATCACAAGGGCCAGTAAAGGGTCGGGCACACTCGGCATCGGCTTTTGCACATCAGAAACGGGGCGAAGCGACGCCGGGTGCCGATGAGGTTTTGAGAAGAGCCGTCGAAGCAAATCCGGTGTCGAATACACGTGCTTTAGCAGCGAACCCTGGCGTACGGTAGCAAGACATTTGGCGAGAATCAGCAAGGTAAAGAAGATATCGAAGTGGGTGCCTCATGAGCAGACCGATGAGCAGTGTCTGGAACGCTTCGATACTTGCTGCAACTTCCTAGTTCGCCTTAAAAATGAACCTTTTATAGGCGGTATTATAACTCTAGATAAAATATGGTCCCTAACGATAACAGGAAGCGGGGATCTGTCTAGGTAGATAAGAATGCTACTCCAGTATCCTTTCCTAACCCCGATCTTTACCCGAAAAAAGTTATGCTTACTTTGTGGTGGTGTTGTAAATGTGTAATCTATTGCAGCTTTCTGCAACCTGGTCAGGCGGTCACAGCAAAGTCCTGCTGCTGCGATTTATGCCAAATACATGAGAAGTTGCAAAAACTGTGGCCGGCAGCGGTGAATAGAGGACGGCCGCTCCTGTTGCAGGGCTACGCAAGGCCACACATCTCACAAATCACTCGGCGAAAATTGACCCATGAAGGTATCGAAGTTCTCCCTCACCCACCATATTCTCCATCCTTCATTTCGCTAATTTCTGTGATCTCAATTTTTATTGTAAGGATTACATTCATTACCAATTCGTTGCCAAATAGATTTATAGATGTAGATAATAGATGTATAGATTATGATGGTTTTTAGTTCGATTAATAAAGTTGTGTTTATGTTTGAAGTAAGCGGTCCGTTTGGACAATTAATTTTGCGACAACATATAGCTTTAACCACTTTATCCTCACGTTGCCTTGCGAAAATGAACATTGGGCTCACTTCTACATTGGGAATCATGTAGTGCACTTGTCGTTCAATGCGCTGCAAATCGCGTTCCGTTCTGATAATGAGTTGGGTGTATAAGGACACAGGATGAAGTTCGGCGCTGATCAGTTTTTTCATCGGATGCGCGACGAGTTCTGTCTACCTTGCAAAGTGTCGAGGACGCAGTTTGAATGCGGACTTGAGGTGCCCTGCCAGTATGAATACGCCAGCGTCGCTGATCAAATTTATTGATGCTGCACCACCAAGTCGGATTCGTAGGCTTATTTGGCAGGACATAATTGCTTTCGAGGGAAACGAAGTGGGTTGATGAAGCGTTCTTCTATCGTTCCCACATAAATCTGCAACCAAATTAGCGAGGAACGATGGTAGGATAGATGGCCCTTTCCTGATCTGAGCTATAACCCTTGGTATGCAATGCATGCGAAGGCTGGCGCTAGCAGTGCATTATACCCGTGCTGTGTCGAAAATTAGGCAAATCAAAGAACATAGCATCAGTATTTCCTTAAGGTGAAGTTGCTGAAGCTGCTCAATATGACATGCATCATTTCTTACCCGACCACAGCTCCAGTTCCTGTTTCTTATTCTACGTGGACTAGAAAACATCTAGCCACATTCGCCAAGCTAATCTCCCAAATACCATGTCGCCTTCCTGAAGAAAATTGGAAAGGAAGATGGAGCCACAAAGATGGAGCGGAAATTTAGAAAATTTGACGCTCCGTGCTTAGCGGTACGGGACGAAGCGATAGGAGAGCAACATTGACATTAATGCCTGGAGCGAGTGTCACTGACTTAACGGCCGTCAGAGAAAGGTATAAAGTGGATGTTTGAACGGAACGGAGGAACTAAGCATCACAGCGAGAAACTTCACCTTCAGACAATTAAATGTTGTAATGTTGTTCCTGCAAAGGCTTTGAACCTAGTAGGTTTAGAACCATGAAAGTTAGTAAGTGGAATCGCATAGGATACAACTGCTCAAAGGAAAGCCTTTCAAACATGGAATAGGCTGAAAAAATCAAAAATATAGATAATCGATACGAGCACCTTAACCGATCCAAGGCTGACGTTTTTGCGTTTTTGTAGATTACATGTTTTGAAGGTGTGTGTGACTGTTAGATCCCAGAGTATGCTTTCAGGTGATCATTTAAGAACATATAAATGAAGGTTGTGTCGCATGTTCTTCAACAGCAGGCAAGGTAGGGCTACGCAGGTTGAAGATCTGATTTCGCTGAGCTGCTGATGGTTAGCGGTGACATCAGAACCTCTTACGCATAGCTTCTTACCAGGGAAGGGTTTCAGGGGTAGGTCTGAACGGTGGAAGATGGGTACCACCGCGAGAATCTCCACCCTTGATATTTTCGAAAAACATGTTCCGTTTTTGCTGAGTCCTTGAACTC
This sequence comes from Heligmosomoides polygyrus polygyrus, assembly GCA_947396885.1. NCBI lineage: Eukaryota > Metazoa > Nematoda > Chromadorea > Rhabditida > Heligmosomidae > Heligmosomoides > Heligmosomoides polygyrus. Next base: position 678 of record CANDYH010000533.1, on the reverse strand, counting down.
AAGGAACTAGGGGTCCTCCAAATTCCGCACCGTCAGCACGTACCTACGCGCTGTCTGCCTTGTGTATTGACTCAAGGACGGCGACGAAAGACTGTGCTGCAAGTGGTTGGTAAGGCTGTTCTGCACAGATTGAAGCCTAGGGTTTTTCCTTGTAATTAGAAAGGGATACAATGACGCCGTACGTTAATATAAATCTGACCAGCGATCCATATGCTAGCACTAAATGAACAATTGAGTATATTCGCAATGATTTAAATATAGTGACCTCTATTGGTTTGCACTCTCAGCTATAAATGTTCTCTGTAGCAAAGTTTAATGTCTGAATTGAGTCAAAGGCCGCGTAAGCCATCACCATTGTTAGGTGTCAGCTCCCCAAGGTGATAGCTGTTCCAATGCTGCTATCGAAGGTGAACTACTTATGATCTTAGTGCAGACAGTGGTAGCTTTCTTCCTGCTGACCCATTAGCAACTGTACCAATTTTAGACAGGAGGGTAATGTATTGTGGAGAGTAATGAGAGTATTTGAGTCTTTATAAATTTTTGTATATTACCCCACTTACACCTTGCATGTAACGCCGTAACGACTAGCCAAAGAGGAAGTTTAGGAAGCACAAATATAGTGGAAAAGTGGATTAGAGTTAAACCTTCAGCTTTAGGACACAGTTACTAACCAGCAGC
>CANDYH010000532.1:0-19524 GCA_947396885.1 Heligmosomoides polygyrus polygyrus | reverse complement strand
AGATATCGAAACAGTTGAAGCGAAGCTCCCTTTTTTCAATGAATGAAGAGGGCGGCCTTGACGCAACGGTCGCTTTCAGAGTTCGCTGTCAGAATATGGTTAAATGTTGGCATTTTGCGGACTTACAACGGTTTTTAAAATAAATTGGCAAATTTAGGACAGCTCGTCTTTGCATTTTTATGTCAAATCAAAGACTGTTTAAGCAAGAGGATTTTCCTCAAGGGTTGTTTGAATGAATCTGAACTTCCTAAAGATCTTGACTACATGCTTAAAACATCACGCGCGAAGCCATGACAGTATTTGGTACTGCTCCATGCATGTGCGACAAAAATTCGTGTCCTTTTAACGCAGAGTGTCATCACACATTGACAAAGCTCAACCCCACAAGAAGATTTTACCCGTCTTTACAGTTCCAAATAAAGAGGAACATTGTGAACGCTAACAAAAAGAAGCTTTGGTACAAAAGATAAAATATTCGTTGCTATTAGGGGGGGGGCCAAAAGTAATGAGACAAAATGAAAAAAAAATCTTTATCTCCTCATAACTCAATAACAACTTAACGATGCTGAGGAATGTATTTGCCATTAAGGGCAATGACCTTGCTACCATCGCTCAGTCAACTTCCTGATCCCATCCTTACAGAACTGCTTGAGCCTGGTGTTGATCAACTGCTCGATATGGTTGTCAAGGACTGCTTGGGTTCTTGTGTCCCTTCCGACTAGGAAGTCCTGTAGGCTCAAGTAGTAGTGGTAGTTGCATGGAGAGATGTCCAGCGAATACGGTGGGTGAGGCATGTGAACGTAGCCCAGCTATCCAAGCTTATCCGTGCTTACTTGTTCCCGATGGGGTGCGGCGTTGTCGAAGAGGAGAACCTTCTTGAAGCGCAGCGAATGAATAAGAGCGAGTCGCCGGCCCATCTCCTCTATTTCGTTCATCATGGCCTTGGAGTTCATCGCGGTGCTCTTGGGAAACAGCCTCCGGTAAACCGATCCATGGGCGCAGACCCAAAAGCTCCAAAGATGCTTCTCGCCGTGAACATCTTGCCGAACGAAGGTCGGTAACAATTCACCAGGCCTCACCCAGACTCGCTGCTTGGCAGGTTTAAGGTAGAAGACGTACTTCTCATCTTGCGTGAATATTGAGCCCAGGCTGCTCGGGGTTGGGAATTGGGGGAGATTTGCGCGACACAGGTCGACTCGTCAGACTGGGGTTTCGGCATGAGACAGACTGGGGTTTTTGGCATGCTTCTGGAAAGGGCGGAAGTGGTAACTTCTCAGATCGGCTTCAGTAAGTAGCATACAATCATACAAATACGATAAGCACAAAACCAGACTCCAGCCACGAGATATATGGACACGGCATGGGGTGTCTCATTACTTTTGGCCCCCCCCCCTAATATATCATGGAATACTCAAGAGAACAATAAGGGCTGTGATCTGGAAAGTTGAGGCAGCACAATTCAACACAGCAATGGTTCGTACACATTCAATCAATCCTTTTAAACCCAAAATTGCTCGAATTCGAATGTCGAGGCACTGTTCGACGGCTGCTTGAATTCGAACATCGAATCGATGGTTCCACACGAACACTGCTCAAATAATGTTCGAATTCTTCTGCAATGCAGATGTTCTACAATCCTCCAAATTTTATTTTATATCGTATTCACAATTTCAATAACGATTTTTAAGAAATAATTTGTTCGATATATTCTCGAACAAACTTGCTGGAGCGATGTTGATTCCTCCACGGGGTGTCAATGAAAATTGCTCGTCTTTGCGGGATGAGCTGAACACGAACACTCGAGTGCAGGCGAAAGCCACCTGAGACACGCCGATCCTACACATGCTACATCAAACGGTTGATGGCGTTATATGCTTCGCGAGATTGCGCCGCAGTACCCACGGCTGCCGACCAGGGACGGGAGGAATGTCTGTTTTTTTGTTTTCTGAATTTCTGGATTTTTTTCGATTTTCTCGGGAAATGGGCAAAATTTGGTGAGAAAACAGAATTTATACTCTCAGCTCAGAGACCATATATGAAGGGTCTCTGGCGCATATCTGAATGGCGAAAATGAAGAATCCGCGTCCTCCAAATAGTAGAAAAATGTGTTTCTTCTTGCAATTCGTTCACCTTTGGCCTCAACTGACTGTTACTGAAGTTGTAAGCTCTCATAACGATGCTATGTGATCAAAATTCTAGCGCCAAGTGGGACTCCAACCCGCACCACCTGCACGGGTGGAATTCTCTACGCTACTACACCACCTTCGCCCTCAAACGCAACGTCCCCACCTCGTAGGATCCACCAGTACTCCCTCGTGGGGTGATAGCCGCATGAAGCTATTTAAGCTAATGTTCCTGATGTTATAGAAATAATTCAATTCGTTTCGCTTAAGCGTCAGGTGGCTGCTTCTGAGCTCTCATAGTGGTGTTTTGCTGCGACCAAAGCCGTGGCGCCAGGTGGGATTCGAATCTGCACCAGGGATGGGCGGAATTTCTGTTTTCTGTTTTCTGATTTTCTGGCCATTTTGGTGGCGATGTCCGTTCCTCCACGTGGTGCCACTGGAAACTGCTTGCTTTTGCGAGCCGAGCCAATCACGGACAATCGAATGCAGGCGACAGGCCCTAGTGACAGGCCGGCCTACGAACATCCTGTGTCACATCATATGGTCGATGACGTTTCAGAGTTCTCGAGATAGTGCTACGGCGTCCGCGGGAACCGACGCGCACTCGCAAAGCCCGGCGGGTGTGAGAAGTATGCGAGGGTCCCTGATGCGAGGACGGCATCGGGGGGCAACTGAGCTAGTCCGAAAGTCCCGTAACGTAGGCAAGACCCGCGTAGCAACGTTGAATGTGGGTACGTTGACGGGCCGCTCGTGCGAGTTGGTAGAAGCACTGGAGCGAAGAAAGATAGATTTCTGTGCGGTACAGGAAACGAGGTGGTCCTGCAGCAAGTCAAGGGACATAGGACGTGGCTTCAAGGCCGTTCTATGTGGAAGTCCCAGGACCACCAGTGGTGTCGGTATGATCGTCTCCGAGCGTTTCCGTGACGCGATTGCAAGCGTAGAACGTTTCGATGACCGCTTGATGAAGATTGTTGTCGCCGTAGAAGAGCGACGATGTCATTTCTTTTCCGCGTATGCTCCGCAGACAGGTTGCTCCGAGCAAACCAAGGACGAGTTCTGGTCCCTGCTTGATGAGAAGACAGCGGAAGTGCCGTCACAAGACATGATTGTTGTGGCAGGTGACCTTAATGGTCACGTCGGAGCAGCGAAAGATGGTTACAGCTGTCATGGTGGTTTTGGCTATGGGTCACGCAACGCCGATGGTGAACGTATACTTGAGTATGCAGACTCACACGACCTCATCATCGTGAACACTTAGTTTCGAAAGCGTGACTCCCACCTCATCTCGTTTTATAGCGGGAACGCCAAAACGCAGATTGACTATGTCCTTGTTAGGCGTCGCGACCAAGGTCTTGTCACAGACGCGAAGACCGTGCCGTATGAGACGGTTGCCACGCAACACCGTCCACTTATCTGCTCGCTGAAGATCACACCTCCGAGGTGTAAACGTATTGAGCGATGCGGGACGGCTAGAATCAAATGGTGGCGACTGAAAGAGAAGGAAGCAGCTGTTATTTCTCGCATTCGGTTGCCGACGGTAACAACTGTCGACGAAACCTGGAAGGATGCTACCGATGCGATAACTCGGGCTGCGCGTCTCGAACTCGGCACAACGAAGCCTGGACGGCGTTGGGTCGACAAGCAGGCTTGGCTGTGGACTGACGATGTCAGAGAGAAGGTCATGGAAAAGAAACGGTTATATCACGTATTTAACGGTGATAAAACAGTCGATAATTGGCGGAATTATCGAGAAGCGAAGAAAGCGGCAAAGAAGGCTGTGGCCGGTGCTAAAGCCGCACACTACGCTGATGTGAGTGAAAAACTGGAGACGCGCGATGGCGAGCGTTATCTTTACCGCCTCGTCAAAGCTCGCTGTCGCCAAGCAGAAGACATCGAGAAGTTCTTTGGCATTAACGACAAGAACGGTCATCTTCTGATGGATCGTAAGAGGGCTGTGAAGAGATGGCGCGAGTACTTCGAGGAAATCTCGAATGTAGAATTTGAACATCCTGCTGTTCCTTTTGCGTCACCTGTATACGGTCCCGTTCAGAAGATCACAGTGAGCGAAACTGAAGCAGCCCTGAGGAAGATGAAGTTAGGCAAAGCCACTGGTCCCGATGACCTGCCAGCTGACCTGTGGAAGTCGAAGGGCTGGTGCCCTGCTGACTGGCTGACTGAGTTTTTCAATCAGGTTGTTGCTGAGAAGAAAATGCCTGAGGGTTGGCAGCAAAGCACGACTATTCCGATTTGGAAGAAGAAGGGCAGTCCTGCAGACTGTGCTAGTTACCGTCCAATTCGCCTTCTTTCGCACACCATGAAAATCTTTGAGCGAATTGTCGACGGACGTATCCGGGATGTCGTACAGCTTTCCACGAATCAGTGTGGTTTCGTATCTGGCTGTGGCACCGTTGATGCCATTCACGCCGTTCGTCTTCTGCTAGAGAAGCACCGCGAGAAACAGAAACCGGTGCATTTTGCCTTCCTGGACTTGGAGAAGGCCTTCGACCGCGTTCCGCGGGAAGTGATATGGTACGCGTTGCGACGACATGGTATCCCTGAAGAGCTTATTGAGTGGGTGCGCATCCTCTACTCGTGCCCAATAAGCCGAGTGCGAGCACCAGCGGGCACCTCGATGGAGTTTCCAATATCTGTCGGAGTGCACCAGGGATCTGCGCTCTCCCCACTGCTCTTCGTGATCGTCATGGATGCAATTACACGCGATCTCCAAAGGGCAGCTCCTTGGACGCTGCTGTATGCCGATGACGTCATGCTTGCATGCGAAGACAAAGCAGAGCTCGAGCGACAGGCACAGGCGTGGTGCGATCGCTTAGCATTGTTCGGACTCAAGCTAAACGTCAAAAAGACGGAATACTTGACGACGGATGTGAATGAGCATGGATCCATTGAGATCAATGGTACTGAGCTCTCACGAGTTACATCTTTCAGGTATCTTGGATCAACAGTCACGTCCGATGGCAGTCTAAAGTTGGAGGTGAACGCACGTGTGAGTGCAGCCAGGTCCAAATGGCGTTCGTTGACTGGGGTGCTTTGCGACAAGACAATTCCTGAGTACCTCAAATCAAAGGTGTATAGAGCAGTCGTCCGCCCAGTAGCGACGTACGGTGCTGAGTGCTGGCCCGTGACGAATGAAATCGAAAGCCGCCTCAGTGTAATGGAGACGAAAATGCTAAGGTGGACGGCTGGAGTAACGCGATTGGACCGCGTTCGCAATGAAACCATGCGACAAAGGTTCGGTGTCGCCTCGATAGCTGACAAGTTGGGCGAAGCACGCCTACGATGGTATGGCCACGTCCTTCGCACTAACGACGACACCATGTGTAAGATTGGCCTGAATCTTGAAGTCCCTGGAAAACGGCCCAGAGGACGTCCGAAACAACGTTGGCTAGATACGTTGCATATGGACTTGAAGTTAGCTGGTGTCCATCCCGACCAAGCGTTTGATCGGGAGAAGTGGCGTCACCAGACCAGAAGAGCGGACCCCGCCACCAAGCGGGACAAACGCTATTGAAAATGATGATGATGATTTTCTGGCCATTTTGGGCAAATTTTTTCTGTTTTCTGTTTTGTGGGAAAATGGCCAAAAATTGGCCAGAAAACAGAAAATGGAGTTGCGAACAAAATTTTATTACAGAAATCCAATAAAAAGGATCCAAAAAGTATCGTAGAATAGTGAGCTTTATTCCAAAATAGTGTTTCTAAAGTATCTTACAAGGTAAGCATGTGGCGTTTTTTGGATGTGCTCATGTAGTAATTGCGCCATATGCTCATGAAGTATGCCGCTTTGTTTGCTTGATTGATTGTGTAAGTGCTGCTGGCAAGAAGTATAGGAGTATATCGTAGAGCATTTTTCGACTTTCATAATTTGGCATCGTATTTTTTCGATTTTAACAGTAGTTTGGACCGTCTACGATCACTAAAAATTTTATTTTAAAACTATAAAACTAGTACTCTGAGGGGCATTTAATTATGAATTAACTAACCACTTGTCCTAGAGTTACTGTGGGTAGGGTGGGCACCAGCAGCGTCTCCATACCTCCATGCCGCGTGCCAGGGTGTCCAGGGTGCTCCATGGATCCTTTTCGCTCGAGGGACACGAAGAGCGTCATATTGTTTGTTCAGGACTTTGGCGAAGAAGTCCGACCAACGCGTGGTTGGGCATTCTGGTGTTCTCTTGACATCCCGCGGAATCTAGTCGGTGTCTGCGAAGCACATTACGTGGCCCATCTAATTTTCGACGACTTGGGCATGCGACAGCATCTCTGATCTTCGAACGTCGGCGAAGCCCGGAAGTCTCGAGGCCTTCTCTCACTTGTGTGAGTCGTGTCACTCCGAGCATTGCCCTCTCGATTCCGCGATACTGATCGCTTGCTCATCCTGCCTTTGTAGAGCCCAGGTCTCTGATACGTATGGGCAGGAAGAACAGTGAAGTCGAAAAGGTAGGTACGGAGCCCCTTCCCAACTTCTCTTTCGACACTCTTGACAGCTCCTCAAGCCGCTCGTTTCCTCCTGCTCAGCTCCGACGCTAGTTAGTTGGTCATCTTGACTTCGCGACCCAGATACACGTGCCTGGAGCATTTGAAGATGTTCGTTCCGTTGAGCGAGGATGAGGCATCCGAAACTCGTCCGTTCCTCATGAATATCGCCTTCGTAAGATTCAGCTGCAGTCCAACATTCCCACATATGTAAACGATCGAAATCGGCCAGCATTCGCTCCGCCTGGCTAGCGCTCGGTGTTAGATGGTGTAGCTGCCGTCCGTCGTCTTTCACTTCCGTGTCTTCCCATTCGAGTTCGCGAATGACGTTTGAAGAGAACCGGGGATACTCTCTCATTGAACCTCATAAAAACCTCTCTGTTCACGTTGGCATCGACTTGTTGTAGAATGGCGAAACCTTTGTCGTGAATCCACTGTACAGCTCTCGAAGGATTCTGACGTACAGAGTAGTAACGCCCTGAGTGAGCAGGGTTTCGATGACCGCTTCAGTCTCGACAGAGTCAAATGCCTTCTTCAGATCGACGAGCGTAAGGCACAGCGGCAGCTTGTACTCTCGCGACACTTCGATGAGCTTCGTAATGGTGTGTGTGTGGAGGATCGTGCTGAATCCTCTCTGAAATTCTGCCTGTTCGCATTGCTGTCCCTATTCAGGATGACTCGAGTGAACAGCTTGTAGACTACGAGCATCAGGGAGATCGCCCGATCGTTGCTAATGCCGTGCACTCATCTGTACACCAAGGCGGTTCTTCTGGTCTTCCACTGAGATGTAATATGATATGTAGATATAAGGAGAAATAATAATTATGTGATGGAGAGGGTATATGCTCGGTCTTCATTATATGGTGTCTACGTATTCAAGAAAGCACCTGCGCCCAAGACCTATTGTGCTGACAGCCTCCTCAGACACAATCTCGTGTTGTTCTGTGAAATTCACATCTTTAGTCGGCTAAGTATTAGTAAGGTGCTGTAAAGAGCATTTATGTTGGCCTGAAAATTTTCAGCTAGGCCACTTACAAGGAAAGGTATTCCCGAGGAACGAAACGAACTAGGAATACAGATTCTGGCGGAGCCAGTAATACCAACGAATCTCTGCACAGCTTTAGAGTAGGTTGCGAGAATGTGTCTACAAACTCTAGCAACTGGGTTGATGCAAACAGTGATCACTGAGCCTTCATCGTGTTCGGTACTCTAAAAGGCTTCTTACTAGTAGGACCATTATCTAATTGAGGCGATAACGGTGAAACGGAGCTGATGAGTAATGTTGTATACTTCAAGGGTCGACATTCCTAGGATCTATCAGTCCACATTTACAACTTGCTGATTGCAGTGCACTGGAGTGTAATAGAAATTTTTATAAACGCTTGCAAATTAAAACGCTGGATTACGACTACATTTCTAGTCATACAAAAGCATTTGCTACTGGAAATATAGATTTTTGGGTACAATAATTAGGTCGTGTGATAATTTCGAAATTTTCTGTTTTCTGATTTTCTGGCGTTTTTGGCCTTTCTGTTTTCTGATTTCTGTTTTCTGACGAAAGCGATTTTCTGTTTTCTGTTTTCTAAGAAAATTTTCAAAATTTCCGCCCATCCCTGATCTGCACCACTGTTTCTGCCCTGTGTTCGTTTTTTGCGGGGCCCTCGAAGTTTGCAGCGGAGGCAAGCGATCAGCGTGCTATATATTCGCCAAGTGTGCTGATTTAGTAGAAGCGAAGAAAGGCGGCAATTTAAGTGAGGCTGCAAGCTATATTTCCATACTATTTGGAGGGTGGAAAATGGTATCCGTTTTCGTCGACTTTTTCCGATCGCTGAAATTTCGGCTCAGTAGAAGCGAGACGGAAGAGGTTTTTGACAGTTTTACCGTTTTTATTTATTTAGAAATGAAGGCAACCATCCTAAGGTGGGGTGCGTGAGGGGGAAGGCGCTGGGTGACATCTGCTTTAGACGGGAAGCAGAGTTTTGCGGCATGGCGTCATACCGCGATGAACCTGGCTACCATTTATAGCGCTGAGGTGCCGATAGGGGATTACTGTTGCGTACTTTTAGTTAGTGGTACGAATATATGTACAATTTTAACTCTGTTAGTTTCTGATGTGGTTTTCGATAGCGGTACCCGTTTCTTATGTCTAAGTGAGGGTAGTGATAAAGGTCAGCGAAAATCAGTCCCGGTCTGGTATGCGCCATGCATGCGACATTCACGACTTATCGTGGTGGCATTTAAATCCATACTGGCCTGCACTTCTGCCCCGAATCGAGGTTAATAAACTGCTCCTGCCCAGATCAGCCAAACCTTCCTCCCTGTAGCGTTGTAGAGTTGTTCGCACACTTTCCCGATAAAAGCGACACTATTCTGACTAACTAGCGTTTCAGCTCATTAACTCGTTACTGCAAGTACCACATACGACTGGCTCGCTCAGGGCCGATTCACTGCTCTAGCAAGAAGAAGAGTAGAATCTGCTGCCATTCGCGCCAGAGGACACGCTCACTAGGTCGTTCTCGTGCCGTTCTCAAAGGAAGCGAGTGAAATAGAGATTAAAGAACAGAGGTCGGCGTTCCTCCATCGCTTTCCAGGGTACGGCACGCATTTTACTCCTTCGGGAGTCGTAGAGGCGACTTGAATGCGAATTTGGCCAAAACAATGACTTGCGGCGGCCGGCCGATGTATACGCCAGTATTTTATCCTTCTCTGACAAGTCTGGTACCAATTCGCCGACCATGAGAGAAGTAAGGCTTGCCTGGCCTAGGCAGGAAATCCCAAAAAGGACGAGAATCCCCTAGCCCTACCTCGTACCCTCTGTCCCAGTCCTATCCCTCAGGGTTTTCCCTTCCTGTGAAACCGTGCCGTAGTGCATGGCGCAAGGCCCCTGCGGCAGGCTCTGCTGGGGAGCGTGGCCCGCTTCAGACCTGAAGGATGTCACATGCCGCGACACCACGACAGGAGGGAAATGGACGAGATCGCGGTGCGGTGCCGCTAGACTGCCTCCGGCCTAACTAAGCAGGCAACTGAAAATGGCAACTTTTTTTTACGTTTCTTCGATTATTCGAAACCTCAAGAATCGATTTCGTCCATTTGTTCAACGAAAGTGTCACATACCTCATATTTACTGCGCAACGTTGAATAACATGTTATGAGGAAAATTATAAACGACTTATAAACATTCTAATGAAAATTACTCCTACATCATTCTTACCTCTAGAGGTACTTCCATCGTACTCCAGCTTTCTTCTGTGATTCGAGGAAATCCTATAAGTTATCTCAGGTAAGGAGAACAGCGGACATCTCTCCAGAATTTCGTGGACTGTTGATACCTTCAAAAGGACATTATCTCCGTTTTTTAAAAGTTTCATTTCTTAAGATGCCAATTAAATACATGGAAGTGTTGAAATGCCGCGAGTATCGGTAGCAGAATGCTGATAGATGAGCAAAACGTCCCACTAAATAGGGTCTCGAACAGGATAACGAATGAGCAAGCCCTTCCTGAGAAATTTCCATAAACTTTCAGCTCGCTAATACTTGCTCATTGTGTAATTTTCAAGCAGTTGGCAGAAACCTCTGGCTACACATTCATCCCAAGCGATTTCCGACTTGCTTCAGGGATCGATGAGTTACTGCAAGCCCTTCGCCGACTGCTCAGTGCAGCTGTCTGTATTGACCAAATACGCGCGTATCGTAGTAAAAACATGTGCGCTTTCAAACTGTCCCCACGATCTCCTGCAGGAGTAGATCCCATGGCGCACCATAACGGGATCGGTCGACGTCGACACCTGCGAGAGCGGATCGAACTTGCGAAGCACCTCTGCGCTGTTCTTAAGGCCTCCGCACACCCTTGCGGCAAGCGGCGGACGGCGGACGGCGAACACGATGAGTCGTGCCGCGGAATGACTGATCGAGCGGCTAGAGCGCAGACAGTCTCTGCCCGTGCCGCTGGAGCGGCGAGTGCAGAGACTGTCGCGTCCGCTCTCGGCCGCGTGCTCGCCGCCGACGGCGAGCTCTGCGTCCCTGCCCTATGTTTAAGGATAGGGCTGCGGCGTTGCCGCAGAAGTGTGTGGGGGCCTTTAGCCACTGACGCATGTGATGGAACCGCTTCCGCGAGCGCCACGACTGCCGCCTCAAACTGCTGATGACCTGAGCCTTTCACTAGTTCTTGTCCAACTATTGGGAAACTCGCAGCTTCAATCAGCTATCCCAGCATTCAGATTCATATCATCTGGAACTGCTTTCAGTCTCTCAGAATAGCATTCGGAGATCCAGCGGAAGGTCTGAGCGGAGGAAGTGATGTATGTGGACAGAAGCGTCTCTGTCTCAGAAGCACGAACATGCAAGTATCCCGACCCGAGTCGTGCAAACAACAAAGTTTCAGCCGATTGAAGATTGGGTGCAGTAGCCACTCGCATTTGAGGATTTGCATCGTCCTCAGCGCCGTCTAGGGTAAAGGGTGGTGCACTCGCAGGGGAGAGGCCGAGGATTCAAATCCACTCGTTGTGGCCCCGTTTTGCATGCTTATAAAAGTACTATAGTTTGATTCGTTAATAGCATCATTGAATTTCGGTCACAGTAATAGCCTAGTTAAGGCCTATGTTTTACCATCACTCACCGCGAGCGAAGCCTAATGATGACCTCCCAATATCGATCTCGCGGCGCGATGAATCGATATAGGAGCGTATCATTAAGCTTCGCTCGAGGTGGGTGGTGGTACAACATTGGCCTTATTCGTTGCTGCCTCCATATCTATTAATTGAGGTGCTGAACGAGGGAACGTTACAAAAAATTATTTGACAAGTCATACACGGATGTTAGTGGACGTTAAAGGACAAAACTATGAGCCTCTGTCATGTCAAAATATGCTTATTTTTTTAGTTAACGCAGCACCTTTCAAAGAATAAATGGAATTCAAGACCAAATTCGAATGCGACACCAACAGTGGCACCGCTAGCAACAGTTGACATTGGCTTGTTTTCAGAACTTTTTCGAGGCCAGTACCTGCAGTTCAGTTTTCGAAAAAGCGTAAGAGAATCGGTCGGGCAAAAATAGAAGTCAAGCAATGAAGTCCAATCATATTGCTATGGAATCCAAGATTTTTTACTGTTCTAACCATTCAAAACGTGTAGGGTTGTACGCAATCAGCACGGCTGGTACATAAAGCAACCCCGTCTTTGGCTCTACTCGAGTCATTCGTGAGTACTGTACAACTTACATTGATACTTTGATGGTCCTTTTGTCGGCTGAAGGTCTTCTCAGCGGGGACCACAACTCTTCCAGACCCTTCGATCACTGGCAGCTTGCATCCAGTGAGAAAGAGTTCGCTCTCTGAAAGATCTTGAGAATGAGTCTTCCCATCGCGTTTTCGGTCGTCCTAGTGGTGGTCTCTTGTGGTCTCTCGGCAGCCATTCTGTAACACGGAGACTCCATCTCGTCGAAGCAGGTGTCCTGCCCAGCGGTATTTGGACTTCTTCATTCACTGCAGCGGAACTGATAATTGCGACATCTCTCTTAGCTCCGAGCATCGTAGGCCTTCTTGCCATTGCTGACGAAGGCTTGTCCTCAGAAGACATCTCTCCGGTGCACGATGCGCAGTTTCCATTGCTCTGGCGATTGTCTTGTTGTCGAGCCAGGTTTTCGTCGCGTAACACATCGCAGGCAGTACAGAGGCGTTGAATATCGAGGCCCTGAGGCCGGCATCCTTGACGTGATCGGTGACTTCGCGAATCGAACTGAAGGCTACTCATGCTGCGCGTCTCTTGCGGGCGATTTCAGGAGCGAGGTCGTTATCCATGTTCAGCTGTCTTCCCAGATAGATAGACGTAGGAGACCTGTTGCAGAGCGACTCCAATTAACCTTACGAGTTCCGTGTCACACCACTGGTTGATCATAAATTGTGTTTTGGACATATTCGTGTCCAATCCAATGTTCATACCTGCCACAGTGAGTTCGTTCAGCATTTCCCCGACTTCTGCCGTGCTGGTAGAGATGAGAGCAATATCGTCGGCGAAGCGAAGGTAGCTGATCCGTTTACCGTCGACAAGGTAGCCTTTATCGTCCCAGTTCAAGTCTTTCATGGCATCCTGGAGTGCCGCGGTGAATAGCTTGGGAGAAATCGTGTCTCCCTGCAGAACTCCTTTCCGGATAGGAATTTTAAGCTTTCGATCGAACAATGGATGGTAGTCGATGTGTTCAAGAAGCATTCGTGAGAAATCGGATGTAGGGCGATGTGTACCAGCATGCACAAGCGCGTTCAGAATGGCGTTGATTTCCAAAGAGTCGAACGCTTTCCAATAGTCCACGAAGACAAGGACAAGTGGGATGTGGTATTCGCGGCTCCTTTCGATGAGTAGTGAGACAGTCTGAATGTGGTCCATGCAGGAGAAATCCTTGCGAAACCCGCGTTGTTCCATCCTTATCCATAAGGGCTGACATTATTGCCTTTTGGTCGCAGAGATCTCGTTTGCAGCGCTTTATGCTTGAACCTTTCCCAGCGGCTTCCAACAGATTCAATCTTCTGTAAGTTTGTATGGAGTCCTTCACTGCAATTCGACAGGTCTTCGAGATGGTGACTTTCTCCAGATGGGAAGCATTAAGATCCACTTTTACAGATCTTCTTTGCTCCAAGAGTTTAATCGCATGTGCGTTAAGTCATGAGGCAGACGGTGATGTGGCTTTGCGAGAGCTGCCAGCACATTTCAGCAGTCCTTTGGAGAGAAGGTCGTAGTCTTCCGATGGATCTTCAAGAAGATTCCAATCATATGAATTTATTGCATATTCCAACTCCTCCGACTCTGTGGGGATCTTCACCGGTGCCGGTTTATGAGTGTACGCTTGAACATCCTCTTTTTGAGAATCAGCTTCGCACGAACCAGAAGGTGATCCGAGCCGGTGTCAAATGAAGGCAGCACGGAGACGTCGAACAGACTCCAGCGTCTGTTTGTAAGCATGGTTGATCTCCGGATGCGTTTCTCCATTTGGGCTTTCCCAGGTCCATCGTCGGTTTGAAGGCTTCTTGAGCATAGAACTTCCATGGAAGAGACGGCACGCGGATAGAAATTCTATCAAGCGCTCCCCGTTTTCGTTCCTTGAGGACGTTCCATGTGGTCCTAGCCTCCATTCGTCGTGATTGTTCGTACCGACGGTAGCGTTAAAGTCCCCAACAACAACTTTACAGCAGCTCTTCTCGTCGTTGACAGTCCTTTCTAATAGCTTGTAGAATTCCTCCTTTTCTTCGTCTGTGGCCGTAGATGTTGGAGCATATCATTTATGATGGAGATCGTTCCTTGATCTTTGGTTTCCAGACGCAGAACAGCTACTGGATGATAATGATGGACTGATGATATTGTAAGAGCCTACTACACTGTCGAATTGACAAGAAATAGACCCGGCCAATATTCTTTCTGTCAACCTTTGCTCCGGTAATGAGAAGCTCGTTGTGGTCGGTCCTTTTAATTGTTTCCGTTCTGCCTTTCGTTTCCTGCAGGGCGATAACGTCGTATTTGATATTGCGGCTTCTGTAAACCAGTGTTGGAAGATCCTGCTTAGATGCTATCGTACGGCAGTTATAAGTGCAGACGAATAGGCAGTTTCCGTGTCGTGGTGGGAGGGAGTTTCCGGTAGTTCGATTCCACTGACGTCCTGATTGTTTAACTCCGAGATTAGATGGCCCCTCGCCGGCGGTGGATGCAACCGACGTCGCAGAAGTCCACCCCCGGCGCGCGGAGGACTGGGCGCGGATTCAGTTGTTTGAGCCATGGCGGTGGTCTGGTTACTCACATGTTCTTGGCCAGGGATACATGAGAGTCGGCCATACACAACAAAGCAACGCGTACTACGTGACTATTTGTGCCGTTAGCCATAGCTAAAGTGATATTCACCTTTCACCGCGATGAGGTGGCACATGAAGGGATGAACATCACTTGTATATCACATCACGTGTACTCTACAACACGGGTATTAACTCAGCTCGTCACGGTTCATAGTTGCAACATACATACTTCCCTCGTTCGTACCAATAGCATCAATATTGTACACAGCTTGCGAGTTCTTACACCTTTCTCCACATCCGATCACCGAGCCATTTCTTCCCGTTCCGTCACCAGTGTCAGCTTCCCAACTGTAGAATCCCAACGCTTAAACTTCTCGCGTGGCAATTATACTGCAATTTATAATGAGTTACTAAAAATCGATTGGCGCGTAATGACTGAAAACTGCCCAACTGCGGACAAATGCTATGAAAGATATTTGGAGCACTGCAATAGGCTAATTAAAGATTATATTCCTACGCTTCGTCAAAACAACATCACTTGCTATCCCGCAGTAATTCGCATGCTGGCTGCAAAGGTATATCGATTGTATGGGCTCGTTTCACAATTGGCTGCCAAAAATACTATCGTTTCTCTAGAAAGCTAAAGCATTAGCTGGCATTACTAAGTACAAAAAATGGGGAAAGAAATAGCCATTTCTCGAAACTGCAAACGCCAACAGCAGAATAAGGACCACCAGCAAAATTGGCTTCATAAAAACTTCAATGGCGAGACGTGACAACTAAGATGGAGAAGCCTTCGCTTCTTTTTTCAAATCTGTCTATAGAGATTGATCTGCAGCCGAAACCTGTGGCCCGTTCACTAGAGCTAAACTACTCTATTTGGATACTAACAGCAAGGTTGTGCACAGGACATTAGATTCCTTGCCGTCTCAACATTTTCTGATAACATACTATACATATTTCTCAAAAAGGCAGCACTTGGCTTGACTCCGATACTCATCCTGCTATTCAACAGATTTCTCTTTCACGAAGAAGTATTATCGCTGTGGCTTTGCAGTCTTGTCAGACCAACCTATAACTTGATACACTGTGGCACAGCCAATTAATCCAAACTCTCGGCCTCTTTCCTTTGAGTTCGCCACGCTACACCCTCGGCCACCGAGTCCCGCCGCGAGATGTAGTAGATCCCCGACTACGAAAGCCTACTGTGCCCAACCTTCATTTGGCCGGAGCTCTGTTATTTGCTTGACTCGTGTCTTGCATTTTAGTATTCCTGAGGCAGAGGCGCTTCTTTACACATACAGCACTTCCACCGTTCAGACCCACAGATAATCTCCTAGTTAGAACCCTAACAAGTAAGTGTTCTGTTCCTGGAGGCATATTAACACCCGTAGAAGCGACATCCATCAGCGACCATAAGTATCCTTTTCCAAAGCTGGTTTTCAAGCCACGTACCGGTTCCACGGATGCGTCTGGGTGAAGAGCTGTCGGCTGTTGAATACTGTTCTCCGAAAACAAGGTGCACATACCCATGAACTGGAACAAAACACCTTGAAGTCGTACGACAAGCAAGCGGAACAATGGCACACTCCATTACTGGAATGGAATTTCTTCTCTAGCTGACCTTGTCTTTGTGGGGCGTGTAGACTGCTGCCTTGCAGAAGGACATGTTCTCCACGCAGCGCTCAACACATCGCTCTGGTGTTGTCAGATGAACACGCTGAAATACGGCTGTCGATGTGAAGACGTATCGCTTCCGAGAGCACACTTGAAGTCCTTCTCCTAAAACGACAACGCCTTTCAGCACTCGATGGATAGTGCTCCTTAGAGAAAAGAGGGAATTTCTGATGGTGTACAAATTTCCTAACACTGCAGCAAGTTCCACAGCATCACTGGTCCTCCTGAACGCACATTACAACGAAATTCCATGAAAATCAAAGACCTCTACTCTTTCTTCCAAAAATAGTGACCTCGCACGTATTTTTAGTTAACCAGAAATTTAATCAATGAAAGTGGCATGAACTCTTGAAGAATTGGTCTTTTTCGAAAGCATTCAAATTACCGTAAAAACCGATCTTCACAGAAACTCATGCTAACTCTCGAATTCACAAGAACACTTAGCAGTTGTGCGGCTGGGTTTTCAGCAAAATGACAGAGAGAACGATCATTCCGAGGTGCAAAAAGGATTCAACACATATGCGTCTGTTTCGAGTGGGACGTCTAGGACAACAGGTGACAGCGACATCATTAGTACGCTGCCAAATATTCCGCAAAAACAGCCGCTAAATATGCGTGTTTCAATGTTCTCTGCGAATGTTTTTTTTAGAATTGGAAACACTTTGTAGACATATGAAATTTTTGAAGATTTGGCGAATTTTCAAAACTGTTACTTTTAAACTCTTGAACAACGTTTTCTATTCTTTCTTTTATTTACTAACCAACAGTAATATAGGCACTGTCTACAACATGAGTACCTTCAAGGCGCGAGAAATTCAGCAAGCATGAAATTGTTTCCAGAGTTATGATCAAAAGCCAGAATTATTTTTGTGCTCTACAGCAGGTATGTATGTATAATAGTAAGCCAAAAAAACAGCAAAAAATCTCCTCCAATGTAATCCTTCTTTATGCAACCCAGTCAGCAAAGGCGCTGACTTCGCTATATATATATATATATATATATATATATATATATATATATATATATAAATTTTGGATCCGAATTGCACCAACAGTACCACCCCAAATTCGAGCATCAATAGCATCAAAATCAAAGACGGAGTCTCTTACAAGCCAAGTCGGATTAAGAGTTGCCTGACCGACGTAGCCGCTGTGTTCTGCTCAAAGGTGCACGCAAAATTCTGTGCGTTAAATTTTTTAAACGAAATTTTTTAACGGAAAATCTTCGTTAATTTTTTTAAATAAAAGTGCAGTTAGCTGCAAACCACTTTTTAAGTGAAAAAAATTAAGGAAAACCTTATACGTTTCAACTTCAAGAGGTCAACAGCTAAAGTTCAAGGATTGGAGTGTAACACTGCAATGTAAAATAAACAATTCATCACCATCAAACACAGAAAAATAAATAAGCCTTCAGCATCAAATTGTCTACAGGATGTGGAATTAGAGAGGTATTGAATTATCATGCAAGGTGATCACCGACAAAGCATCCTAAAATGTGCGATCAGGCAAGACCCGGAGTTCCCCATTTCTTAGTTCTCTGCGAGACCGTTTTGAGTGACCGTTCTACGAGCATATACAATCTCGATGCGGGCATCATCCCAATAATTACAGAAGGATTTACAGAAGAATAAAGATACAATTAAAAGCCTATCAGTGGAATGTTAACACGTTATCGAACGCACGATTTTCGAGTGCCTGGTGTGTGGGACCAATCCATTTTTTGCGACGTCGAGACGGTGACACGACATTGTGTCACACGGTGCTACACTGCCGAAAGGATGTGGTACGTCGTCAACGTGTTAACGTTCAGAAAAACAGGTTTCCCAATTTTGTTATTAGCGTTTTCCTAAATCGTTTAAAATACGCCCAGCGGCCGAAAACATATTCTCCGTCAGGACTGTTCCAGGTGGCGAACAAAAGTGTTCTAGGATAAGCATTGCCAGGTGATGATAGGCTCATCTTACGAGGAGATTAGACCAGTATCTTTGTGGATTCGTTGGCGTGCTTGTGGCTCGGCGAAAAATTTTCTAGGTCCAAAATGCATCAAAGAATGAAAGGATATAGGGCGGCATTACCTATTCACTATCCCCGCCACCCATTCTACTTTCACGGGATGTTATAGAGGCGATTTGAATGCGTATTTGGCCGTACAATGACTTGTGGTGGCCAGCCGATGAATATACAAGACTGGTACCAAATCATCGCCCCGTAATGCAAAAATTAAAAATTTCCAAAAATTCAAAACAATTTCATGAAAACATTAAAATATTCTTGCTGATTTCAATAGTATTTTTAAGGTCCGTTAAAAAATCCGTCAAGTCGTTAAGCCAGAAATTAACGAAAAATGTCGTTAATTCGTTAAATTCGTGAAATCGTTGACCGTGAAATGTGTACCCCTGCCCAGGAGCGCATGGTTCCGCTTTTCGCGAGAAGGGAGAGAATACCGTGAAATTCAAGAATAGGAGTTCCAGAACGACCACCAACTGGGGCATTTACACCTTTCTCGCAAAATAGGAGTTTGGGAAAACCGCTTCGTGCACCACCTTCGGCACAGTGCTAACGAAGCCGAGAATTTGAAGACGACCAAGAGACGTCTGTCTCCTGAAATCTTCGAACTGGTACACTAGTGAGGAGCAACAGGAGCGTCAGGCAACTATCAACCGACGTCTGAGTTTGCGAAGCTATGCAGAGTGGCGATGAAAGAGGATCTTAAGGAGAGAATATATATATATATATATATATATATATATATATATATATATATATATATATATATATATACTAAACCTGGTATCGGGTGCACGCGACAGTCGCCACTCCTCCGACTGCGCTGCACGTGCCCCTATATATATATATATATATATATATATATATATATATATATATATATATATATCATACTCTATAATTTAAGGAGAGAAAGGGCGGAAATATTGGCTGAAGCTGCAGAGGCAGGGTTGAGCATCCGCAAAGCCCGCCGAAACTTCGCCAACTTCAAGACGAAGATGACCGCTCTCCGACGTCCTGACGGAACCGTCACCTCTTCGAGAAGGACCATGGAGACGGTCATCCACGACTTCTACTCCGATCTCTTCGATAGCCACGTCCACCTGCCCCCATGCCGTCTTCCGCAGGATGGATATGTCGTTCCCTCTGTTCTCCCTTCCGAGACGCCATCTCGTCGGTGAAGAAACGTACAGCACCCGGTCCCGACAGGATCAGATGAAGAACCTCCCGCCAGCGCTCATCAACACCCTGGCGCGGCTCTTCACACGATACCTGTCGGAGTGCAAGGTTCCATCTCAGAGGAAGACCAGCAAGACCGTCTTGCTGTACAAGAAGGGAGACGTGCACGACATTGGCAACTATCGCCCGATCTGCCTGCTGTCCGTAGTCTACAAGCTGTTCACTCGAGTCATCCTGAATAGGGTCAGCAGAACGCTGGACGAAGGACAGCCAT
>CANDYH010000531.1:0-17147 GCA_947396885.1 Heligmosomoides polygyrus polygyrus | reverse complement strand
CTTCAATAGAATCAGTATAAATCAAGTCTTCACTTTATTTAATAAGTCTGTGTTTTATTCTGTTTGTTTCCTTCCAGAACTATGGCGGTCCCAATATTGGGTGCTATCTCCCTTTTTCCGCCTTCACCTTGTTCTTTGAGTCATTATGCCTGTTCTGATTATTTTCCCTGACGTTAGTGGCTGCTCAGATGCTAGGTACGGAGGAGCTTATGTAAGCACCAGATATTTTTATTCTTTAATCAAATACAGTCCCCTCTCGTCATAGCGCGTTTGAAGGGACCGGAGAAAATCCTTATAACTTCAGTCGCGTCCTAAGCGGAGCTGGCCTTCCTTAGACTCTTTTACGCTAACATTTATTTAGAATCGCATACAATGCAAAATATAAATATAGTAATGAAATAATTTGTCACCATGAGGGAGGCAAAGAACATCTTCAGATTATTAATGAAGTCCTATCCTCAGAGATGCTCTCTGCTACATGCATAAGTGTGAGACATTTGTGAGGAGTAACGAGTACCAGAGATGAATTAGAAGCGAACAACAAGAAAAATGTGTAGTCTGGTGTTGCAATATCTTTTGCCGCCATCGAAACTCTCGTCCCAGGCGAGACATGGACCCGCACTCTCTACCTTCCAGGCAAGATGTTAGCCCAATACGCTATTACGCTGTCAAATCGCTCGCCGCACCCGTCATATTCTTGTTGCTGTGGCCTCTCAGCACTCTCCACGATGTTGGGATGCTGCGTGTGATCAAGCAGCGCTCGGAAGGTAGATGGTGCAGGTGCAAGTCCTGCATGGCGCGAGAGTTCTGATCGCAACAAACCATCATGTGACTTCACATGGCCTCTACACCAGCTGCTCTAGGCTTACAACAAATGTGTAGGATACGGTTTTGAATAATTTGAGCTTTAATCCACATCTTCTACCGTTTCTGATACGGGAAACACTCCAATTTACGGTAGCATCTAACGACTACCGGTACTCATACTGGGCTCGACAAATTGCTGATTTCGGCATTTTTGTGGGCCCGCACGCATGGAAAAGACCATATGCCACCAATTCATTGTCGCACAGGTGCTGGTCGCGACTACGAAAGAGCAATAGAAGGGTTGGTTTGATCGCAGACGCGGTCAGCATCTTGCTCGTCTTTATTTTCCGTGTTTGGCCGGAACTGTGCTCAGGTCGCGTTCTAACGGGAGTCATTTTGAACGCAGAATTCTTCTCAGATGTGCTATAACAGGAGTAACGTTGTACGCGACGCGTCTTAAGCGAAGTTGATTTGTATTCGTGTAAAGGTAAGATGACGGGATCCAGAGAATTACATCGAGAGTCGCGTCTTATCCGGAGGCGTTATAACGAGAGGGGACTGTATTTAAATTGTTTTTCAAATACACAATAGCGCATACGTCTCTACTTCCTAACAGTGTTTTCTTGCATGCTCGGTTAGGCTAACTCAGTTCCTATGGAAGCAGCACTGAATGGAAGCGTAATGACGGCCTAGATATGACCGGAATTAAGATCGGACTCTTAGGTGGTTCCTTTTTCTTAACTGCTCGAAAGTGGTCTCCCCATTCATTCGGAATCACGCCATAGCTATACTGATTGACCGAAATTTGCACAGATACACCACAATCAAACTACTTGATTTAATTATATTAAATGAAATGGATATATTACCCTTATTTTCATTGTTTTATGGGCACTCATTGTTCAGGCTCTTTGTGCTTGGGATTCTAATGGTAGCACATTACGGAAAAACACAAAACAGCAGTGCATAATGATTCAATGTTTTTAATCTGTTGATCAGCGTTATCGGCTATAATTGTGTATGATTGCCTTTTTCACCGTCTTTTATTAGCACACTCAAGGCCATATATAATTCGCTTAATCCGTCGGTCACGTTGTCAGTCACGGGGAGGGGAGGGGGGGGGGGGGGATTGGACTGAAGCCAAGAGTGACGGATTAAGCGGCGTATGCCAGCAGAATTTTCCTTGGGCTTAACCGTGGGAGATTACTGGCCAACTGTATCCTTGGCGGCGGATCGTCCAAGTTTACGATATTTTGAGCGGGCAACGCGTCAGTGTATGAATGAGGATCTTATGCAAAGCGCCGGAAATCAGGAAACGTGCGGCAGACGTCGTTCACCGTGAGTAGGGCTTCAAAAGACGTGCCGAAGACATCGTCCATCGTCCGTCGAGATTCAGAGGAGAGGATCAACAAAGGAGCATCACTAATGGGGGGGGGGGGGGGGGAGGGTGAATAAGTGGGACCAGTATTTTCCCTCAGCATCGTTCAGAGTGTGTCGGATTTCTGAAGGCGGCTTACAGAGGTCGTGGCACGTGTGTCGGAGTGCAGAAGGAGTGTCATAGATGTCGTGGCAGCGTGGTGACACGTGAATCGGTGTTCAGTGCGTGCTTGACTCTCGGGGGACTGTCAGGAGGTACACGCCCCTGCTGGGGGGCGTGCGATCTTCCTCTCATCCCCCTTGCTCACCCACCCCAACCCCCTAGGCTTCACCGAGAGTCTACGGCTGCCTTACGAAACCTTTGACACGCAAAACAAAAGTTTCCGGTCCGCAGAACAGCGGCTGTACCTCCTGACGCCACGCCCTCAGCAGAGGGCGGGTGTACCTCCTGTCGCGCTGCCGTAATATTCGAATATCGCTCCTTTCGATGTTCGAATTCGAACGAACATTCGGAAATCTAGAAACGTCGAGTATTCGACTATTCCAATAAATATTCGAACAATTGAATATATTCGCTCGAGCACAAGCACAGCTACACCAGATAACCTCTCCCACTATTTCTTACATGAAAGGTCTTTCCTCATCGTTCAGTGAATCAAGTCTTAACTTGCTTTTCAGGATCAGGGTTCTAATCGGCGGCGCGATGGACTTCATACTCGACAAGCAGTTCTTCACCGAAGCGCCTTCGATCGAAATGGAGAAGACCCTACCACGACCAGAATGATCTTTACTGGACCTAAATTAATAAAGAACTTTAATTATTCTGTTGAGCACGTCGCATTGAGAGGAACGGACTGAAAGTGGCGGTACAAAGTCTTCGCCGAAAATCCTTCATCTTCAGAAAAAATCGCACAGAGAAAAATACGACACTATTCTCAACAACAATCACCCGAGCACGTACGAACAAGTAAATAGATCCACAGAACACTGAATGCTTCCGACAGTGGAAGGGAAGGAACGTTCGGGGCGCGAACTGCGTGAAAATACTGCCAAGGGGGCTTCAACAACATCTGCTGGGACTGGCGTCCGCACGATTTAAACAACAGACAGCGATTTGAACTGGTAGCTGAGAGATGATAACAACAAGAACTCGTCATCTGAGACGAAACAACGACCTTAACGTACAGATCAGGTTTAAGTGCAGTTCTTCGTAAATAACCACAGACCTTATTACACTTCATTGACGAACACAATTAATATCCACTTTTAAGAACGGTGATGCTGGACTGAAGACCGACTAATCGGGCAGTAAAACGAGCTACTTCTGGTCGCCTAGACCCTCCTCTTCTGCTTCGCCTCAGGTCTCTTGCTCGAACTCGATATCGTTCTCTTACGGGGGCTCTCGTGTGTTGATGCTGGATCTTTGAAAAATTTAACTCCCTTTAGACATCGAAGGCCTCTCCGAACAGTAAGCGAGCCGAAGAAGAATCTGAAACGGCGCCATGACCAACACACGCGTTTCTCAGAAGCCAGCAGCGACGTCAGCAACGACGTAACAGATAATTGCAACATCTAACCCCTTCCCTTCTTCTCTAGCGCCTGTCCCACTTTGTGGCGGGGTCCGCTTTTCTGGTGTCATGACGCCATCTTGCCCGATCCCGGGCTAGATCAGGATGGAGATCAGCTACTTTAAATTCCATGTGTAAGCCGTATCAGCCCAGGGTTGCTTCGAGCATTCTCTAGGCCGTTTGCAGACTTGTTTGCTTCGAAGAGTGATAGTGTTGTGAGGAACGCTCCTGTGCAGGGGATATAGGCGCAATTTAGAAGAAAAAACAATCCAGTGAAACAACCAAGAAAGCGGGTTTAGTGAAGCAGTTCCCAGTCCAGATAGGAGCTAAGCTAACCAGGGAAGGGCCTCAGGGATAATCTGAATGGGGGAAATGGATAGTACTGCGAGAATCTCCACCCTTCATATAGTAGAAAAACATATTTCGTCTTTGTCTAGTCCTTGAACCAAAAGAGCTATGGGCCCTCGAAGGCGGAGTGAGGTAGCGCACCGTCAGCATGTGCCCACCAGTGGTGCACATTTAACGGTTAACGAATTAACGGATTTGACGAACTTCTTCTTCTTCTTCTTATTCTTCAGCGTTTGTCCCGCATCGTCGCGGGGTCCGCACTTCTGGTGTCATGACGCCACCTTTCCCGGTCCTGCGCTTGATCAGGGTGGACTCCAGCTACTTTCATGTCCGTGTGTAACGTATCGGACCAACGCTGCTTCGGGCGTCCTCTAGGCCGCTTTCCAGATACTTCCAACTCAAGGCCTATCTTGCGGACGCTGTCTTCTTTCCCACGCAGAACGTGGCCGTACCATCGCAAGCGAGCTTCGCGCATCTTGTCCGCTATCGGCGCGACAACGAACTTCTGCCGAATAGCATCATTTCTGATGCGGTCCATGCGCGTGACTCCAGCCGTCCAGCGCAGCATCTTCGTCTCCATGACGCTGAGGCGTGTTTCAACTTCCTTAGTCGCAGGCCAACACTCAGCGCCGTACATCGCTACTGGCCGCACGACGGCTCTGTAAATCTTCGACTTCAGGTGCTCTGCGATCTTCCTATCGCAGAGCACGCCAGTCAGCGAACGCCACTTGGACCAGGGGTGCACACAAAGTTCTGTGCGTTAAATTATTTTAACGAAATTTTTTAACGGAAATTTTTCGTTAAATTTCCGGTAAATCGTTAAATTTCGTTAAAAAATACAATTAGCAGTAAATCATTATTTCAAATGAAAAAAATCAATTAAAACGTTATATGCTACTTCCAACTTTAACAGATCAACAACTAAAGGGTACTAAGCGGGCTGCCCGATGTGCATCGGTTAGGTATCTTAAAACGGGTAAGCTAGATCAGCCACACCCCGGAGATCCTTCCCTTGCCTCCTACATCTGTGCTCTCCCCCACGTCAGCGACGAAGAGCACAGAAACCGTGTTTATTTGAGTGTTCCACAACCATGGTCTCATAATGGAGCGGGCACCGGCCCACTTAGTACCCAACTAAAGTTCAAGGTTGAAGTGCAATACTACAGTGTAACTTAAACAATTCATTATCAACAAGGTGTGGACAGTAAAATAAACAAGCCTTTGGCAACAAATTATAATATCTTTATGGTGTGGAATAACACCAGGTATGGGATGTAAAATCAAGAGAACCAACCCGCTAAGTACCGAAAGAATTAATAAAAATACAATTGAAACCTATCAGTAGAATGCCAACACGTTAACGAACGTATGGTTTTAGCGTGCCCTGTGCGTAAGACCAATCGATTTTTTTTGCATCGTCGGAACTCTGACACGACATCTTGTCACACGTCCCATACGGCCGAAAGGGTGTGACAGGATCGTTGATGTGTTAATGTTCAGGAAAGTAGCTTTCCAAATTTTAGTTATTAGGGCGCGTGAAGCGCAATCGGAGGGGTGCTTTTGCATGCATATCCTGTACCAGGTTCCTGGTTCGGATTTCCGCCATGCCAACCAAGCCCTCCACCCCTCGGTGAGTTTTTGGTCGATGAATTGGTACCAGAGTTGCCTGCGAAGGATAAAGTGCTGAGTTTTTCACCGTGACCACCACTTACTGTATGGTCATTCACGCATTCAAATCGTCTCCAGGACATTCCGAAGAAGTAGAATGCGTGGCGCATCCAAAAGGGATTGAGTGGCGGCGTTCTTGATCCCTTCACTAGCGTTTTTCTCAAATCATCTAAAATACGTTCACCGACTGAAAACATTCCCTCCTTTTCGACTAGTTTAGGTGGCGAGCAAAGTATTCTGGGATAAGCAGCGCCAAATGAGGATAAGCATATTTTACGGGGAGGTCAGACCACTAACTTTGTGGATTTGTTGACGTGCTTGGCGGCTTAACGAATATCCTTTTCTAGCTCTGGTTGCACTATCTCCAAAAATTCAAATGTACCATAGAAGACATGAGAATAGTATAAAAACATTAAAATGTCCTTGCTGATTTCAGTAGTTTTTCAGGAATAGTCCTAATTGGAAGGATGAGGCCTGCAGTATTAGTGAAGACTGAAGGGAAAGTATAAGCTTACTGAGAAAAAAGTCCGTTAAAAATTCCGTTAAATTTCTAAAAATTTCCGTTAAGTCGTTAAGCCGGATTTTAACGGAAAATGCCGTTAATTCGTTAAATTCGTTAAATCGTTAACCGTTAAATGTGCACCCCTGACTTGGACCAAGCTGCACTCACGCGTGAGTTCACTTCAACCATCAGACCGCCTTCAGACGCTATTGCTGATCCCAGGTATTTAAACACCGAAGTGCGTGCAAGTTCAGTACCGTTAATCCTAATGGAGCCAGACTCGTTCACGTCAGTCGTTAGGTACTCGGTCTTCTTGACGTTCAATTCATTCAACGGATTTAACGAACTAACGGCATTTTTCCTTAAAATCTGGCTTAACGACTAACGGAATTTTTAACGGACTTTTTTCTCAGTGAGTTTATCACATTTGCCCTTAGTCTTCACTAATGTGGCAGGTCTCATCCTCCCTATTAGGACTGTTCCAACAAAGCTATTGAAATCAGCAAGAATATTTTAATGTTTTCATGAATATGTCTTCAATTTAAAATTTTTTAAATGCATTTCGGGGGCGCGTGTAGGAGGAGATGCCGGCTGTCGCGTGTCCCGATATCAGGTTTCTGGTCCGGATTTCCCGCCCAGGCCAACCAAGCCTTCCATCCCTCCGGGTTGAATTGCTAACAGACTTGTCTCTTGTTTATCGGCTGGCCACCGCAATATCATTGTATGCCCAAATACGCATTCAACCCGCCTCAACGTCCCGTAGAAGTAGAATGCGTGGTGGGGATAGTGATTGAGTAATGCCGCCCGTTACCCTTCTAACCTTTGATACAGTTTGGACGTAGAGGTTTCTTCGCCGAGCCCACAAGCACGCCAACGAATCCACAAAGATACTGGTCTAACCTCCTCGTAAGATATGCCTATCCTCACCTGGCGTTGCTTACCACAGAATAATTTTGCCCGCCACCTGGAACAGTCCTGACCGAAAGAATGTTTCCGCTCGCTGGACATATTTTAAACGATTTAAGAAAAAGCTAATAACAAGAATTATGAAAGCTACTTTTCCTGAACGTTAACACGTTGACGACGTAACACACCTTTTCGGCAGTGTAGCACCGTGTGACACGATGTCGTGTCACGGTCTCGACGTTGCAAAAAATAGATTGGTCCCACACACCGGGCACTCGAAAATCGTGCATTCGACAACGTATTCACATTCCACTGATAGGCTTTTAATTGTATCTTTATTAAATAATTTCTGTAATTAATGGGGTGATGCCCGCATCGAGATTGTATGTGCTCGTGGAACAGTCACTCGAAACGGTTTCGCAAAAAACTAAGAAAGGGGAACTCCGGGTTCTGCCTGATCGCACACTTTAAGATGCCTTGTCGGTGAGCATCTTGCATGGTAATTCCATATCTCTCTCTCTTCTTCCACACCCTGTGGATAATTTGTTACTGAAGGCTTATTTATTTTTCTGTGCTTGATGATGATGAACTGTTATTTTACATTGCAAAGTTACACTTCATTCCTTGAACTTCAGCTGTTGACCTCTTGAAGTTGAAACGTATAAGGTTTTCCTTGATTTCTTCACTTAAAAGAATGGTTTGCAGCTAACTGTACTTTTTAACGAAATTTAACGATTTACCGGAAATTTAACGAAAATTTTCCGTTAAAAAATTTCGTTAAAAAAATTTAACGCACAGAATTTTGTGTGCACCCCTGGTGCCCACGTGCATACGTGCACGCGCTGTTGTATAGGAAGCGGTGAAAGGCCATGCGCCAAGCGGGTCGGTGCGAGGCTGGTTCAGAGGTGCTAGGCCAGATGTTCGACTCCCGTACTATGCACTATCTTTCCATTTTCTCATAACCGCTTCCTCCTTCACCAATTTGCTTCCTACACATCTCCTACATATTTATTTCACCCGAAATTGTCAAAAGGGTCAGATTCATGATTAACACCCCATGACGTCGACAGCTCTAGTCACCCGTACCTGCTGTACCTTATCGTAATCAGCCGAAATTTCGAAAACGAATGTCAGATTCGTGATCAGCACTCCAAATAATCCCTTTAGGAGGTTTGGGCAAAAAAAGTTTCCGACCTAACCTCGATCTTCGTGAAAGTACAATAGTGCCTTGATGGTGGTTTAAACCAGCTTACTTCCTACACATCTCCTACACATTTATTTCACTCTAAATTGTCAAATAAGGGCTTACTGTAAGTGGTGCTTCACTCACTTTTCTCACTTTTTGTATTATACAACGTTTTTCAGCGAATGTTAAGCAGTAACCTAACAGCAGGTACTGGTTACAGCAGGTACTGTTGAATAGGACTGTTGAGGTCATTATCACCGATTTCGCCCAAACTTGTCCAAGGGGTTATTTGGGGCTCTTTTGACAACACGACTCTTTTGACAATTTAGAGAGAAATAAATGTGTAGGAGATGTGTAGGAAGCTAATTTGTGAAGGAGGCAGCGGATATGCAAAAAATGCAAAGATAGTGCATAGCACGGGAGTCGAACATCTGGTCTAGCACCTTTGAATCAGCCTCGCACCCTGTTGAGCCACCGACTCGCTTGGCGCATGACATTTCGCCGCGTCCCATACAACAACGCGCGCGCACGTATGCACGTGGGCACGTGCTGACGGTGCGCTACTGTACACCGCCTTCGAGATCCCGTAGCTCTTTTGGTTCAAGGACTCAGCAAAAACGAAACATGTTTTTCTACTATAGGAAGGGTGGAGATTCTCGCAGTACTATCCATTCCCCGTTCACACCTTCTCCTGAGACCCTTCCCTGGTAGGTTAATCTTCGCAGAGCGTGGAAGCACAGTCTATACCATTTTGATGTCCAAGTGGACAAAAAATCATTTTTCAAAGAAAAATGTCTCTTCTCGAATCAAATACGACACTCTTCTAACAAGTTCGATGCCTTTAAAATCAAACTTCCAAACCAAAGCGAGCGCATTCCGGATTAGTCTCTGAGAAGGGTGTCCAAGAAAATTGAGTATGTTTTTTTTAACCCCACCCGCCTGAATAATGAAAGCACTGTCCGAAATGTCATAAAATTGTTATTCTTCCATTAAAAACGATTGTTTAAAGCTTGCTTTAAAGTGCAGTTTACAGCGATTTTTCTAGTGCTAAAGAAAAGATGCGCCATGCAGTCGTGACTTTCATTTGAATGATAGCGAACATTCTGCTTGCGTGGAATTACACACTTGTCCACAATACATTCGGAACTATAGCGGATAAACATATTTTTAGTTGGTTGTTCCACGGAAGCCGCATTTAAACTACCAACCGAGTGAAATCGTAACGGCATAGACGAGTGCATGGCACGATCCCCTTAGTAGCTGCCTTAAGCCATAGTTTTTTCTTTAAAAAAACAACAACTAAAAATCTTATAAAAATCCAAGCAGTTTATTCACCTATTGAGGCAAATTTTAAGTCTTCAAAAATGATACCAATTTTTATTCAAGAAAAACTAGAAGACAAGAAATTATTCCAACCCTCAGACTCTAATCTGGAAGACGCTGATTATTTAGTGAGATTTGAAACATGTTGAGCTTGACTTCAAAAGCCCTTTAAGCTTGCTTAAAAGTGTGCACATTTCGGCCGATTACGGTAGGTTACAGTAGGTACAGGTGACTGAAGCTGCCAAGGTCATAATCACCGATTTCGTCCAAAATTCGCCTAGGGGAGTTATTTGGGGTGCTGATCACGAATCTGACATCCGTTTTTCGTTTTACGCTGGAGTACGGTAGGTCACGGTAGTATAGTGGGGGAGACGTCGTGTGTTACTTCCTTCCGACTCCAGGTTCCTCGGTCGGATTTTCCTCCCAACTAAGCGTCTCTAGCGTAAAACGAAAAACTAATTTCAGATTCACGGTCAGCACCCCGAATAACCCCCCTAGGCGCAGGTTGGGTTAAAAATTTTTCGGCCTCTACTCGACCCGTGGAGTTCTGAAAGTACAATAGTGCCGAAAATGGCATATATTTGTGAAGCAGAACAGTTCAAGACACATCGACCTGAGTGCAGCGCTTGCTGCACTTGTTAATCAGAATCTACCTCGATGAGAAAGACAAACACGGAGAGCTGACGGAGAGTTCATCCCACGCATGAGCCAGCCGACCATTCAGCGTCTTCAATTTCCAATCGTTAGGAGTCGCTCACCTGATTCCCAGCTGCGATCGGAGCAAGTTCCGCACCGCTCGCTCCTTTCCGGTGTTTGCGTCGATGGTCTTCGCCACCTCGGTGCCCATTCGAGTTCCAGGAGTCGCTCGACGAACCGTCAGTATACTGCAACGGATCGCCGATCATTCCACTGGAGGCTCATGGAAATCCTCAAAAATATACCTGGACGCCGCCTTGATTTTCTTGAATGACGCGCGAATGCCATTGACTACTTCTACGTTTGGACCATCGTACTTCTTCGTTATCGAAGCACACGTTCCATAGATGACAGGGACCTTCGCCTCATTCTCGTTCACATCTAAATGACCACATGGAGGTTGTCTCTAAGCTGAAGAGCAGAGACAGAAGAAGCCGAATACCATCATCATCCGTCGTATTCGTGCAGTTGTTCAGTGTCTGGAAGAACTTGTCAAAAATCTTCACCACGCATTTCGAAGACGCGTCCGGCTCCGGCAGCTCGTTTATCTTCGTGATGATGGACGTCATGGGATGGTCCGCCGGCGAGTACTCCAGTATCTTCTGCAGGACGTCGGCCTGAAATGGAACGCTGTTCCCAGTACAGGACAGAAGTTCCGACCTAGCGGTAACGAACGCTTGGTGCTACTAAGCCGAGAGCGGGAATAGTGGATCACTGAGTGGAGAAGTGTCTGTTGCTTTGACTAGAAGTGTTCCAGAATCGCCTCTCTTTTTCCCTCTAGGCTTCATACCTCCCTAAGCACGTACTGTCTCAGCCATTCTCTGCCCTCGTCAAATACGACACATATATCGGCCAATCGTAAAGCTACGAAAAAGATTCTTTTGAAGAAGCGAGCAGAGATATCAATCCCCAAACCTTCTCGGCATTCCCAGCAAGTATAAAGGACTGCATTAATCAATCACTTTGGAATGCGCCACGCATTCTGCTTCTACGCGATGTCGTGGAGGCAATTTAAATGCAAGTCGGCCTAATCGGAAACTATCGAAACAAGAATGAATTCGGGGTGCATGCGAGAGTCGGCACCTCCTTCGACTGCGCTGCAAGCGCCCGGCATTCTCAACACACGAAAAATAAGGCAAACACACACCTTGTCGCCCGCCAACTTATCGATGATGGCTGTCAGGCATAGCAGACATTCTGCGGCTTCTTCGGAACCAAACGAGGAATTCAAACGGTTCAGCAGCGGACGAACACCTCCAGCGAGCTGCAGGCATTTACGAATCTGTAAATACAGCAAATTAGGGCTTAACTATAATATTAGGCTGTCCAAAATGTATCTGCAGAAATACGACACAACATTTACTCCGCCAACGTTCCACAAGACTTCGAACTCCTCTGGCGTAGAAATCAGGCGACTTGGAGGAGAAAAAAGCTCGGAGGTCATTTTCGAGGTGGTCACGGCCTTCATAACGCGTCCCTTCCAGATGATGCGGAAGTGATCGAAAGGGTGGTAGTCACTTGGGGCCAGATGTGGACTGTACGGTGGATGCGGCAGAACTTCCCATCCGAGCTCCAGAATTCTCTGAGTCGTCTTCGCGATGTGTGGGCGCGCGTTTGCAAGCGAACTTTGCCGAGCCTGGGCTGTTCCTTGCGCATCTTGTCGGCCAGTCTCTGCAGTTCGGTAGCAAAGACCTCGGCAGTGACAGTCGTGTTGTCAGGCAGCAGCTCGAAATGGCAGATCCCATAAACTTCCCACAAGACCTTCAGCATGACTTTTCTCGCATGAATTTCACCTTTTTCGAAAGATTTCGGCACTTGATCGCGTTGGCACCGGGCACGTTTACGAGCGTGGTTGACGTCGAGGACCCATTTCTCGTCTTTTGTGACGACGGTGTCCAGCCAGTTGAAAGTGCGACTTCGGGAGTGCAGCTAAGTGCATATGTCCAGACGCCTTCGGCGGTGTCGTCGATCAGTTCGTGTGTGAGCCACTGATCGAGCTTTTTAACCATTCCAAGTGAAAGCAGTCCGTTGTTCACGGTGCATCGGGAACAGCCAAGAGCAGCAGCAAAATAGCGCACACCTTCACTTAGATGCTGCTCCACCAGCTTTCTCAGTTCATCCAACGCTGTCGGTCGACCAGAGCGAGGCTCATCTTCGAGATTCGTGTTCCCGCTTCTGAAGCGTTCGAACCAGCTATACACAGACTGTACAGAAGGAGCTTCAGAGCCGAATACACGACACAAGTTTCGATAGGCTTCTGCAGCGGAGCGCCCAGATTCAGACTCGTAAAGGAGTACGTGTCTAATATGGGTAGACAGTTCGGCCATCGTACAGTGAAATAGGCAAGGAAGACGGAGCTGTATATGCTATGCAGATACAACAGGATAGTATCCTTATTTAGCTCTTACGCTGAAATCTCAAGAACATCCTAGAAAAAATGAGGAGTACTGCGAAATTTTCTGGACATCCTAATACATCGCCCCTGCTATACCAAATAAAAATCTCCCGCCCATGACCTTTTATCCCAATACCGCCAACCTCCAATTTGGTTGTTTTGGTTGCCTCAACGAGGTTGGAAGATGGAAATCCTTTTCTAGGCCTGACTTCTCGAGCGTTTCATTTACTTCAAAGGCACGGTTCTCCATCGCTGACGTAACGGCCCCCTAGCAACACTCAGCAGTGGAGAGGCATGCCCCAGATGATGACTAATCGGTCAAAAGATCAGACCTAAAATAAGCATTCCCACCTACCAACCTCGTTGGTTCCGAAGGAATAACCAAGGCAACAATCCCCAGTGCAACACTTGTCGCATATTTCATGATGTAAACCGCCTTTGCGCTACACACTATACTTCCACATAGGATCACTCTTGATGAGTAACTGGCTGTCACGTTCTTCAGCCGGGCCCAAATTATATACACGATTTTCACGTTGAATTTTACACTTTTCTTGTCAAATTGGACACTCTTCTAAGCTAGCTTTAAGACCTTTGAAATCAAAGCCAACTCTTCCAAATCGAAATGGCCTTCAGGTACGTTAAACCATAGACCCAAAAAGATGGTTAGAATAATTTTTTTCAAAGAAAATTTGGTATAACTTTCTTGGGAATTTTTTGGTCTAACTGCCCCAATGAGAATGTAATTTTATAATTTTTTTATTTTAATAGAAAAATAATAAAATTGATCTTCAGGGACAGCAAAGCAAAGAGCAGGCATACAGCGCACTAAAAGATCAGATCGCGCCACGCACTCAAAAGGATAGCCGCAACTTTTATTTCATTGATAGGGTAAATGACACTTACATGAACCATCAAAGTGAGGATACATGTGTTCTCTGTTTTTGAATCGTTTACAGGTGTCAAACAGAAATTCGCCTGTCAATCGCATAAAGATCGGGACGTCTTGAATGAGGGCATGGCGCAATGTTTTTGGCATTTTTTTAGCAGCCTTCCTGCTCTTTAAAACAAGCCCTAAACCATTATTTTTCCTCAAAAAATAAAAAATTCATGAAGTTTCAAACAATGTGTTCACTTGTTGGGTAGATGAATAAACCCTCAAAGAAAGTCACAGTAAAATGCTCCTTGAAGAAAAAGTTATTCAATAATTATTCTAATCTTCTTGGGGGCTCTCTAGTTTAATGAAGAAGGAGCTCCTTTGAAAGAGCTCTCTTTGATCTCAAAAGTTTTAGGCTACCTTGGAAGAGTGTCCAATTTGATTTGAAAAGTGTCCAATTCGGCGTGGAAACGGCACCTAACTACTGACAACGAGTCTCGTGTATGACCAAGCAGGTGAAGTACTAAACTTGCGACTCAAGCTTAGGGACCGCTACTGTAAATAACTACGTGTAACATACGGAATAATACGTTCGTCAGCCAAAGAAATTTCACCAAAAATCCCAAGACGCTGTAAAAACGCTAGTTGACAGCAATATTAATGCAAGAAAACTCCGCACCACTTCCAAGAATACACCGTCCTTCTCCTCGGTCGCTTCTGTAGTGGCTTTCTTAAGAATCTGGAGCGCTTGCAGAACTACACCGATCTTCTGGTCTGCATTGTTCACGAACCGACACAGCGAAGACACGATGGCTTCCAGAGTGCTCGACGGCTCTGTGTGAACACTTTCTTTAAGCGACGTCTTATGAGGTCATCAAGCATTTCAACTCACGTGGGTCGCTTCCAGTCTCTTCGACGAGCTCCAGAGCAGTTACGGTGCCCTCGGCATCATCTAGAAACCAGTTTTCTTTGAAAGACAAGGGCTTAGAAATGGATCCAACACTACTGTGTTCATGCACGCACATTCAAA
This sequence comes from Heligmosomoides polygyrus polygyrus, assembly GCA_947396885.1. Classification (NCBI taxonomy): domain Eukaryota; kingdom Metazoa; phylum Nematoda; class Chromadorea; order Rhabditida; family Heligmosomidae; genus Heligmosomoides; species Heligmosomoides polygyrus. The sequence continues at coordinate 2,464 of CANDYH010000531.1, read as the reverse complement.
TGTATGAAACCACTTCGAAAACAAACTAATCTCGAATGAAGCTTCTCTGGACTGAAAAACTTCAGGACATTGGATTCGCAAAAGAATTTCAACGACACAAATAGACTGTCCAGATAAGGGCCGCTACGGGGATCTCCTTCCCTCAGATAGTAGAAAAATTTGTTCCATTTTTGCGAAGTCCTTGAATCAACAGAATTAGGTGCTGAAAGTTTACTATGGAATCGCATAGCGTCACAACGTAATAGTTTCCAAATATATTGAATATGCCGAAGAAAGTTCCAGGAATGCTGCGAAGCAAGAAATCAAACAGCTGAATGCGCACCTGAGAAGCAGCTTTGGCACTAGTTAAAAGTTCCGACTCCACCGACAAGACTTCGATCGAAAAAAAAATCGCTGAAACTCTGTCTTGGGGGCTATTTGGGATGCTGATCACGAATCTGACATCCGTTTTTCACGATTCGGTCGGAGACCACACATACCTTTAACAAGGGTGGTCCAGGCAGAGTCACCGATTTTGCCAAAACTTCGCCTAGGGGGTTATTTGGGGTGCTGATCACGAATCTGACAACCGTTTTTGAAATTGTGGCCGATTACGGTAGGTTACGGTAGCTAAAGGTAACTAAGGCTGTCGAGGTCATAATCATCGATTTTGCCAAAACTTCGCCTAAGGGGGGGGGGGGGGGTATTTGGGGTACTGATCACGAATCTGGCATCCGTTTTTCGTTTTACGCTGGAGTACGGAAGGTTACGGAAGGTACGTGTGACTAAGGTAATGGTCACCGATTTGCTCGAACTCCGGCGTAAAACGAAAAACGGATGTCAGATTCGTTATAAGCACCCCAAATAACCCCCCCCCCCAGGCGAAGTTTCAGCGAAACCGGTGACCCTGCCTGGACCACCCATGTTAACGGAATGGGTGGTCTCCGACCGAATCATGAAAAACGGATATCAGATTCGTGATCAGCATCCCAAATACCCCCCCCCCTAGACAAAAGTTAAAAATTTTTTCTACCGAAATTTTGTCGGGGGCGCGTGTAGCGCAGTCGGAAGAGGCGCCGACTGTCGCGTGCACCCGATACCAGGTCCCTGGTTCGGATTCCCGCCCAGGCCAACCAAGCCTTCCATCCCTCCGGGTCGGTGAATTGGTACCAGACGTGTCTGGGAAGGATAAAGAGCTGAATTGTTCATCGGCTGGCCACCGCAAGTCATTGTGTGGCCAAATACGCATTCACATTGCCTCCACGACATCCCGTAGAAGTAGAATGCGTGGCGCATCCCAAAAAGGATTGAGTAACGCCGTCCTTTATCCTTTATCTTCTATTAAGTCTTGTCGGTGGAGTCGGAACTTTTAACTAGTGTCGCAGCTTTTTCGCATTTTTGCAGACTCGTTGTTTCGAAACTATTGAGTTGTGAGACTATACGATTCCATGGTAAACTTTCTATCCCCCCCCCCCCCAACTCTGTAGGTTCAGGGGCTTCGCTCAACCCTAGCGGTGTTCATTTTTGCCGTTCAGACATACGCCTGAGATCCTTTTCTGGATAGTCTGTCATGGAATTCCTTTACGCATCCAGTGTCCTGGAGAATTGTAGTTCTGAGAAAATTGATTCGAGACTACTTTGCTTTCGAACTAATTTTGTACATTTGAACTTGAACCTACAGAGTTAGAAGGCTGAAAGTTTACCATGGAATCGCATAGTCTCATAACGCAATAGTTTCCAAGCATAGAATATGCAAAAATTCGAAGAATAAAAAAACTGCTTCACAGGTGCGGGTTAAAGTGTTGGATTACTTGCCTTGCAGTGTTTTCGCTTTTTTCCCGCATGTTCATTGTTTGGAAGATATTCCGTTGGCAACTGTGCAATTTCATAGTAAACTCGGGACCTATAACTCGGTAGGTTCAATGTCTTTACAAAAAGTAACGTATCTTTCCAAAATTTTAGATTCTCGCCATGTTATTTACCTTCGCCATTCAAACATTCGCATAACCATAAGACCTTCTCTAGTAAGATCGGAAGTCGGAGGTGCTTGTATACGACAAGTTCAGAGCCCCAACCGCTCCAGTACCCCTTCCTACCAAAGGCGTGGCATGTCACAAACCTTCTACAATCTCCGCAGTCGAATTGGCAGTGCCGTCCTTCTCCTGACTTTCACCATCGCCGGTCTGGAACTCATCGGACGGCTCATCGGGACAGCTCATCAGCGGACTTCCAATGCAATCAGTCGATTCCGAGTCTACTTCTGCGCACCAGTGCTGGGAGTGGACCAGTGGGCTCAGGAATTCCTTAAAAGTCGCCATTAGAAAGCACTTAACACTTCGCTAGCACCAAAACTCAGTCGAAACCTACCAGCACTGCCTTTTGGAATCGGAATTGTCTCTCACTTTCCAGCGTGGGCTTCTCGAACTGTGTCAATATAGGCAAGACGTTCTTCAGTTGACTTGGATACCTAGAAGGGTAAAGTGAG
>CANDYH010000530.1:0-17879 GCA_947396885.1 Heligmosomoides polygyrus polygyrus | reverse complement strand
CTTACTCTCAAACTCTCATCACAACAATTTGTCTAAGAACAAGAAGCTTGCATAGTTCAAAGTCATGGCATGACGTTTTATATCGCATCTGGGGACGAGTGAAAGTAAAATTCGGAGGAACCTCTCTTTGTTTACGAACCATTGATGCCATCGTCCTTTAACTACATAGGGTTGGAACCACGCCATGGAACCTTCAGCAATTTTATGTACACTTAATAGCCAACTTAGAATGAACGTAATAATCATCAAACATATACTTGACGATGTTATACCTGAAGTTGCCGCATAAATAAAAAGGCAAGCTATTTGAATGGGCAAAAACACACACTGATATCTTTAGCAAGTAGCGAACCACCAAAATACCAAAAATGACGCTTTCTGAGTGACTTAGAAGTTTGCAATGCTCGAAGAATCTCATGGATCAAATCGTTTGTAAATCTTTTGTTTCTCATGATCAGAACTAGGAAGAACAATTCTAAGTAAAAAATTGAGGAAAAATCTTCATTTTTAATAGCAATCTTGAAATTCTGAGGTTCATCTAGGCATCCCACTTGTCGAGAACCAGATAATAAGGATTAGACCTAACTCTATTTCTTCGCTTTTGTGAGGCGCGAACATGATTTCTGAGGATACCGATGGATTCATAAATGCTTCTACTAAGTTACACTTATCAGTTGAACATTGCCTTCACTTTTTCTCCTAAGCAACCGTCTCTTCTTTGCTATCTTCCATATGTGAATGCGATGTTTCTCAATTCGAATTCGATTATTCGAATTTTAATATTCAAATCCGATGTATAAAAAATCGCGTTTTTCGAATGTATTAGAATTCGAGTGTTCAAAAAATCTCGTTTTTCGAATGTATTCGAATTCGAGTGTTCAAAAAAATCGCGTTTTTCGAATGTATTCGGAATTCGAATGCTCGAAAATTGCGGGTATTCGAAACCGTTCGAATATTCGAAAATTTTGGGAGAGCCCAACTATACTATATATGCAATTCCGAAAAGGATAGTAAATGCCACTCTGCAGCCCCCCCCCCCACACACACACACACACACACACACACACACAACACACTTACTAATGCAGCCCCGCGCGCGACCATGACAAGGGGTTACTGAGGTCGGTCCGAAGTATCTGAACGATCTGATATGATCTTATAGGGCATTGGACGAAGATCACAGATCTGTGCCTCGTTTTTGCTAAATGTGGCCCAAAAATGGCAAAAAATTGTATCACTTCAGCGCGGGCTGGTAAGGCAAAAGTAACGCCTGAGCGGCCTTGTCGCGCTCAGGAAATAGCGTGCAGGAGGTTTGGGGTTTAACTATGGTTAGATCATTGTGTTTTAATAATTTTCCAGGTTTCCTAAAAGAAGCTGTAGGATATGTTCAAGCGATTCATTCGCAGGGACTGCGGAGGCGATGAATGACAGAGTAGGAACCGATGTGGAACTGCGGGAAGGGAAAAAGGGTTCGATTCCAGGGCTCTGCGATTTTCTATGTGGAATATCGTCGTCTTTGTAAATGAAGAGTACATCGTGTCTTCGGCACGGTACTGTATTCGCTTTCTAACACCGCTTTAAACCTGTTGTCGATGTGGAAGAGGCTAGTTCTGTCGCGTAGAGCTATGTCGACCGTTCGGTGAGCTCGTTCCAGGCTTCGAGGATTCTAAGAGAGCTATATGGTCTCATTGGTTGACGGTCATAGAACTGCAGCGGGCTCGAGAGGAATGGAGAGTGGCCGATTGGACAGTGGTTATGACTGATGGGCGGAAAAATGATCTTGTTTGGATGCAGAGCAGAACAAAATTGTCATACACCAGTAGTATCATCAATAGTTTACGACATGCGACAAAATAAATAACAAGGATAATATAGTGATGCCACCAAACAAACAACGGATGACGTGGTGGTCCGTTGGATAGTGGTTAGGACTCATGGACGGAAAAATAACATTCAATGCGTCTCAAAAAGACCATAAGAGTCATAGATATCCCAGTAGTACCATCAATAATTTGAACAGTAACGATATTAATGAAAATCCGAATCAGCCAGCAAGTATGGAAAGGACAAAGAAGCAGTTAAAGCATAGGCGTTTCTTACAGCTGCAACTACTGACTTTTGTCGGGAATCAACAATGTGGTCACAGTCACTGACGTCCTCCGTTGTCTACTGCATATCTTCGGTCATATCCAAACTAAACTGATGGGTACTTCCATTGTTCTTCTTCCTCACAATCAATATAGGCATATACTGCATCTGCTGAATCCTCTGTGTCTGCAATGACGATTTCCCTGCACATGGGAGCCGAGAACTGTGGAGGAAAATACCCAGCGACTCCAGCCATCACGCGGAATGGAGAAAACATTTCCAATTTCAGAATGTCTGAGTGCTCTACATCGGTGCCAACGGAGGTTTCCCATGATCTCGTATTGGTTGGCAGTGAATCTGTGACAGAACTCAAGTAACTGCTCAACTCCTTGTTGTCGGTTTCCATTGATATAGTTACTATCATCCGTTGTTTCGTTGGTGTAATCATTTTATTATTGTCATAACACGAAATGGATTAAATATGCTGCACTTCGCGGCAGTTAGTAGAGTTAGATGAAGTTACAAGAAGAATAGAAAGAATTCAATATATAAAAATCCGAAGAATGATGAACACATGATGAAGGGTCAACACATGATATCGATCGTGTTCGCAAATGAGCTGACATTGGGGAACACTGCTGAAACTAATAGAAACATTACAAAGATTTTCACATAGGGGACGGCATCTAACGAAAACTTACCAACCGAGACAAGCGTGGTATAGTGAAAGCGCGACGTAACTCCATGAGAAAAGTAGCCTCTTACACGTCTAGCAACAGGTTGAAAGTAGTATTACGAAGCCATTACGGTACCCTACCAAACCCAAAATGTACTCTTTATTTGTTAGGAAGGTGATACTTCATAAAGCGATTCGCAAACCAGAATCGAATCCTCTACCCACCTATCGCAATCCACTCGGCCATCCAATCGCTGCCGCCGGCCTAGAAAATTATGATAGTGCAACGATCTAACTACATATAGATGAAGCTCCAAACGTTTTCCATGTTAATTTCTAAGCACGACAAGGTCATTCAAAGTGTCACTTACACTTACCAGCTCGCTCTGAAGTGATACTCTTTTCCATTTTCGGCACACCCAGTGACCCGAAGCGAAGACGAAGCACAGTTTTGTGATTGTAGCCCAGTGCCATATAAGAACATATAGAACTCGTTCAGACTCCTAATCTATCTCGCTGGCTCTGTTATGGGTGGTGAGCTCGTGCCTGCGGATCGTATGCGGAAAGTAACCGTAGGTAACTTTCAGCGCCTCTTGCCCGTTCTCCTCAAGGATCCAGCAAAATAAAACATGTTTTGTGCTACTTGAACTTTGTACTACATACTTGAAGCGTGGATATTCTTCCTACAGTATCCGCGCTTGCCGATCCGATACCGTTGAAACAGTTCCCTTATTAGCCCGTCAGCACTGCGTACCTGTTTAAAGTGCCAATGCACTTTCCTCCCCAATGTGAGATCCACCCTTCGATATCCGAAGTATTTGTCGAACAGCTGCTGCAATTGGTATTGTAGTACTCGTCATTCCACAAGCATGAGTGTCACATTTATACTGGATAACCGCGATTCGTTGATTCCTCAAACAAAACTGCACGGAACCATTTTTGAAGTTGTAGTTGAGAAGTCTAACCGTCCTTTGTATGCTACGAATTCTAGCTCTTCTTGCGTCCGCAGTCACTTGCTTTATTTACTTTTTAACAACGTAACTCTTTTGATAAATAACACATTTGCGTGGAGGATAATACATCGCGTCACTGGGTTTTGCACCAGCTGCCCACGACAATTATTGAATAATGTGCCCACTCAAACTATCTCCGTGATATCCCGTAGAGCTGGACCTTGCGGTTCACCACACAGATGGTCCATTCCGCGATAATTTCTCTTCCACATGAACCATTTTCAGGCCATATTGAGCCCTTTTCAAGACAGCACTTTTAAACTCGCACTGAGCAACTTCCAAAGCAAAACGAGCATCTTCCCGATAAAACCAAACCTTTTGTATGGAGGCTAAAATTATATTTTTTCTAAGGAAAGTATTTAGTATGACTTTCTTAGAAACATTGTATCTAATGTTTTCACATGCGACACACCTTTCTTTGCTCACCAGGGGTGTGCGTAATTATGATTTACGATTTACGATTTTACGATTTACGGCAATTTTTGCCGAATTTTTTACGATTTGCGATTTACGACATTTTGGATCGTAAATCGTAAATTTTCATAAATGTGATCTTTGATCGACAACCAACTGGCGTCCAGATTTATTTGGACCAGATCATAAAGATGTGCCACCCTAGTGCTCTTCTCTTACAGCTGATTTCGCTCTACATGAGAATGGTCTTTGATGATCTAATGTGTTATTGTGGCAAAAGACACCGTCCTGTGCACATGATTCTCGAATTCGACCTATCTCTTCGTGTTACTAATTCTACCATTTCTGGGCTGCCGTCTGGAATTGGAGCAATTCAAATAGAGAAACAAGTGCATTACAATATTTGTAAAAAAAATAAGCCCCTGTTTAAGAAGCTGAGCGTCAGACTAGCGTTAGCAAGGCACATCGCATTCATACTGTCAAACACCAGCCCACAGAAAGACGTTGCATGCAGCTTCTTAGGGAAAGAGAGACGAGTATTTCACAGGGTTCGCCATTAATATGGTCACTCAATAAAAAGCGATTTACTCGCGCGGAATTTATACGGGAACAGCAAAACTTCAACAATTTACTAACAATTTAGTTAACACGCAAAATGAATATCATTCAATATGATCCCTGCTCGCACGAATGACAGCCTGCAGACGCTTAAGGTAGAACTCAACAGGGTTGTCAATCTATAGATGAGATTGATCAGCTGTTGGCCAAGATTGTCATCAACTTTATTACGGCTGACGTTTCGGCGTCGTCGTCTTCCTCAGAGCCTGGGAAAGTCGGAGACACTTGCGGAACTGTTCCCCCAAACACCATTTCTTACTACAGAACACTCTTCCTATGGAAAATAGATGCAGGATCCGATATCCGAGACACAACTAACCTTAGAGGTGGATGATGTTGGACCACCAGACACCCGTAGCTGGAAGGAATCGTGGGTGAATGAGCCGAGGTCCTGGGGACCACCCGACTTAAGTACTCCGGGGGTCAGATCGAGCAGATCAAAACCCACAGAGCTCCACAAAGGGTGCCAGTTCTTGAGTAATGGCGATGCACTATTCCTTGCGAATGACCTGCGAATTCTTCGCCGCAATCCAAAGTGCCTCTAGCGTCCTGCGTGCCGAAATGTCACTTTCGCGCGCCAGGGTCGAGACAGACACTGAATCATCGTACCCCCTGTCGCAGGACCCTGTGTTCTCCCCAATGAGTGCGGACATTGGCTTTCCCAAGGCCGTCCAGATGCTCCCTGATCCTGACACAAAGAGGTCTGCCTATTTCCCCTTTATAGTGCTCCCCACAATCATTGCACGACACGAGATAAACTACCCCAGATGTCATGGATTCCCCCGGTTTCCCATTGGGGTAAACTACGCAGGACGAGGTTGGGCACGTCCTATCGCAGATATGGTTCCGGACCAACTGTGTCTTCAAGTTTGTAGGAGGGACTAACTAACCTTTGCAACGTCTTGGAGATCCGCTCTGCGTATGCATCTGCGTATCTCTGCACTCACTTCGTCCGAGATGAGGGGCACACAGAAGGGTATCTTGCCTTTTTCTTCTCCTCGGCGGACTAGCGCTGTAGCACGCGCCCTACCTCCTTTCTGCCAACTTTGGGCTGGATACCCGTTACTTTCTGCAGTGCTGTGTGCCATCTTTAATGAAACAATTTTTGCTCACTGTCAGACGATACCGTGGCAGCAGTCCGGAACATGTTTTTAATAATGCCCCTTTTGGTACTGGAAGGGTGAGCAGAGCAATAGTGAACAAGGATGTTCATACTACTGGGCTTCCTGTACCATCTAGTTTTAATTTCACTATGAGAAAGGTGTACCTGGACCAGTGTACCTGGACCTAAGCCAAGATTTATTGAAAGCGGAACTTGGGCTGTTCTCAACAGGGTTGCTTGCGAACTTTCCTTCCATGTTTTTTCCAGTGAAGACTTCATTCCTCGAATCGTAGTGCGCCTTTTAGCGAAGGCTTTTTCCTCCAGAATAGACCAACGCAGTAATCCATAACGTTCAAACTTACGAGTTTTCTGCCATTCAGAAGGAGAGATGAAGTTGGGAAGATTCGTGCACCACTCCTGAGTCTGGAGTCTTCTTGGACCAATGAGTGGGTGCGCTGTCCTGTTGAAAGCTCGATGCCGCTTTATTGGAAAGCAAGTCCTTCATCAAAATGTCGTTCACTTAGACATTGGTGTTGATCTTGGCTCCTTTTTCAACGAAAACCAATCGTGTCCGTTCTGTGACGAATTCCAGCCAAAGCCATCAGGGAGGAGTATAGACCAAGTTCATTCTTAACAACTCGCCTTGTCGTCGTAGCTCATACGTTGAGCTCGGATGCCATCTTTTTCATACTGCGGCCTGGATTCCGCTTGATTTGTTCTTTCACGATTTTTCGAAGACTGCTCATAGCTGCGGAGACCGAGCGACCAGGTCGGATACGATCAACAAGAGAGTTATGTTCAAAACAGCGATGGACTGCCGTCTTGTGCAGCTTCAGCAGACGAGCGATGTTGGGAACAAAAGGTTCTGCCCTTCTCAGATCCAAGATTGCGCCAATTTGACAACAAGACTTTACTATTTCTGATAGTAGGAATGTTGAGATGCAAAAAACACTATATACAGTCAAGATGACACGCAGAATCCGAAACAATGAAAACATAAAAACGTTTGCAAACAAGCACAAAAAATGACGCGCGAAAAAAGCGACCATATTTATGGCGCAGCCTGTTGACTCACGTTCTGTTTGGTAATGAAATAATGCCTAGTCCATTTTTATAACAGATTCAAGCTAACCCTACCGAACAAAACTGACTCAAGTCCATGATCGAACATCAATCGTGATTGGAAGCGGGGTCTAGAAACTTGCTACACTAATGTGGAAAGGATAAGTCACTTATATTTCTATCGGTTTGCATTGTACTTTACAGGGAGTGGCAAACTGGTATACAAATTGTGGCAAAACCGAGCGCGTAGCATTTCAAGAATGGGTCGACCTGGTTTTGGCAGTTTCGCTTTCCATTTTCGGTGGTGTGACTGAGTTTATGGTACTCACCCTATCTAAACCGTTTATGATGATGCAGAATTTCGCAGAGCAAACGTTCATTGCAGAACTGGCGAAGGGTAGCCCGAGCAAGTGCAGAGAATTACTACGTAGCAGAACAATAATGTCAAAGTTGGCTAAATCCCTTTACACACCAAGTCATTTCTGGGGAATCGTCCCTCATTCATGCTCGACGTGTCTCACATGTCATTGCGAGCAAGCGCCATAACGACAGTTATGCTGCACTGGTGTAATACATGTCTTCGACACGCCTTTACACGTGAATTCCAACTCATCAGTTTGCAAGCCAACGAGTGGCGGGCGCCATTATTCGGCACCGGTGGCTATCGCGCCATGACGGTGCGTCAGGCATATTGCGGTTGCGCTAGGTGCGCTGCGAACTCTTCACAGCACTGTCACTTCAAGGCCGTAGAATCTGCCGCGGTGACAAAAACCCGATTCAACGGTAACAACCAGTTGGATCCAATTAGAAATTTAACCCATTGACGACCGTGCAGGTCAATTTCCACCCGCAGCTTTTCGGTCGCGTGGGAATGCGCCGGACGATTTCGGCCCGCGGTTAAAAAACTCTTCGCTGCGGCCCACTTCTCGATTTTTCATAGCTTACGACTATTCTTTAGATATTTTATATCCTACCAATGCTGCCTGCACAATGGTCCGAGAGTCATTTACTTCTAACGAAAGTTTTGATAAAAAAGTCAACACCACACACTATCTAAGCTTCACAAAAATCGATATCATTCACAGACAGCTACTCACATCTTAAAAAATAGTCATACACAAAACAACTAGTTACATTTTTTTGTAAAAATTTTGAAAACAATCTGGTCAAAATATTACAAACACTTGCTACATTGTGTAATCACCTCCTCGCATGATTCCTAGCGACCTTTTTCTTTGCAGACCTTCATATAGCAGCAACAACATACTCTAGGTTCTGCTTTCGAACCTGTTCTGGCCTTCTCCAATATTTGGTTAGCCCATTAAGAGGCAGTTCCATTTAGAATATCGTGAAGTAGTGATTTCACGAAAATGGCGCGTCCGCGCCGTCCCACGCGGCAGAGACGCGACTTCATGCACGGTCGTGAATGGGTTAAAGTAAAGAACAACGGGTCGACAGGGGACATTGAGATGAAATGTGTATCAGCGGATGGAGCTTTTATCGCTGTGGACGTCTATTTCTAATCTGAAACGAAGACAGGGAAATGGAGTTACGGATTCAACTTCCGCTGTCTAATGCGGAGCGGTGGTGGATGGGCATTTAGCCTATACATACATAGTCTTGCGACGGTCAGCAGGAGAAAGTATCTGTGCTTTATTCTTCCCAAATCGCAAAATCTGGTACGAATTTACTGCTTCCAGAGCGATAGAGGACTAGGCTTGCTTAAATGGGTCACAGTGTTGAATCAAACCGCGATATATGCGATAGCCGGGACTCCTTCACCTTGCTTCACGCACCTTTATTTGGAGAACATTTGCCATGTTCTCGTGTTTTTGTGAACTCGAGCTACACACTGCTCCCAAATATCATTGCGACCTAGTCCCATTTTCCCGATACCAATATACCACCACAGTTCGAGGTCTGTTCGAGATTGACATCCGTTGTGCACCCAGGAATAAGGGCAGTAGCCATCATTCTGACAACCGTTGGTGAAGATGCGAAGTATGTACTTTCTTACAGTTGATGCATTGCAATTTTCATAAATGCAGGATAGCCGCATTCAACTCGCGGATCCGAGTACTCATGTGTGGATTGCGCTTTTGCCGCTTTTTTCGCAGACTAAGCTGCTACCGCCACCCGTATTTTTGCTTCACTAGACGTTATGTACACCGATATCGCGCCACTGAAGTCTTTACGTTCACGTGTAAAGACATGTGAAGGACGTGGATTTCATATCTCTGGTATAACTGACATGATGGTGCTTGCGTTCCATACGTGTAAGGAACGTGTCGGAAGTACAACAAAATCCCCTTGGTGTCTAAACGGATCAAGCCGTCAAAGTTTCGAAATAGGACAAAGGCAGGTAAACTTGAGTAGAAAACCAGAGCTCTAGATACGTTTAGGTCACAGCGATAGCTGATATGGTCGATCGATGATTCAGAGCCTGAGGACACTTTTAAATTTACGAAATGCCTTTGCTGCAATCGTTCTACAATTAGCAGAGCTTCTGAATTCGAATATCGCGCTGTGGTCGGACGTCATTGCTTGGTACTTGACTCTTTGTTGGAATACTAAGCATAGGTTAAAGTGAAGTTTTTGAATCTACAGTTTTTCGTCTTTCTTGAAACGTGTGAAGATTGATTTGAAAGATGTTTCACTAGAAAGACGTGGAACAAGGAAATGGTTTAGTAAGAAATCTGCTCAGTTCCAGCTGAAAATCAGACGAGAAATAAATATTGAGTTACGACAGATTATCAATAGCAAAAAACCTTTTGGCAATTTAGGACCGCATGACAGGGGGCGTATCCACACCCGCTCCCCCGCTGGGGGGGGGGAGGGGTACAGGCGCTGCAAAGGTTTCGTAAGGAGCCGTTAGACTCTAGGTGAAGCCTTGGAGGTTGGGAGGTGGGTGAGCAAATGGGAAGAGAGGAAGATCGCGCCCCCCCCCCCCCCAACAGCGGCGGGTGTACCTCCTGACCGTCATAAATTTAGTAATCCTGCGCTACAGGTCAGATGACTTACGATTTACGATTTACAACGGTTTTTTTCGTGATTATAATTTACGATTTACGAAATTTCAAATTTAATTTACTCACACTCCTGGTGCTCAATTGTTCGGTAGAAGTATAATTCTACAGTTGATCTTCCATTAAGATTGTGGAAAAAACCAAGCACATGGCACGACATTTCCTTGTTATCTTTATTCCTACCAAGATTTTTGCTAGTGTCAGGTGAACCCACATACCCCCCCCCCCCCGTTAAGACTTGCACCGGGGTAAGGATACAAGTGAAAGGGCAACAACACACCTAGCTAGCCTGCGAAAAAGTGTTTTCCTTCCAGGGAACAGTGTGTATGCTCAATCCGCTTTTCTAGCGCTGTCAGCTCTCACACACAGGGACACATAGTTGACATTCTTCGAACCCATCTTCGAAGTGTTCTTCACTGCTAAGCAAGAAGCTCTCTAGAATGAAAGTGGGAACAATCCTCGTTGGTGGTTGCCGCTCTTAAGTGGTTTCTCGACATAACGAAACACAGCAAGTGGGCAGCAACATATAGAAATAAGTAAACCTCATCAACCTGACTGCCAGGTGAACTCATTTTCAGAGTTTCTAGACCGAAGATGAACCTAAAAAGAACCGCTCTCGGTGCAAACCTAATAAGCGAGGACTCCATCTTCTAGCGAATAAAACAGATAACATCATCAGTGAAATAAAACAAAATACTGTCAAGACACCCTCAATCAACAACCTAGACGCAGACAAGACAATATACTTTACACCGCTAATCATTTGCAAACGTCCCGGCCTATCCAATAAATGTTATATATTCTCATATTTTCTGTGTTATTTATTTTGATTTCGTTAGTGCAGTTGTTTTCTATATAAGATGAGAGTTCAAAAAATTTCAATGCTGAACACATTCGGTTCTTTTGAAATTGTTTAAGAGCAGCCACCACTAACCGGGATTGCACCTGAAAGTGCTCTCGCTATATATACTGGCCAGACAACATACTGATACAACACAGCAATGGCAGGCAGACCACTCACTGCCAGTTCTGCCTCACCCACCTACTTAACAGGGCATTCGCACACAGTGGGGAACGGTCAGGACGTACGAGGTATGACCACTCCCCTCGCCGAAAGGCATGCGGTCTTCCCCTCCCCATCGTCGTGGCTCATCCACCACCTACCCGTCAGGAATCACCGAGAGACGCAAATAGGATCGGGGAGAGGGGAGGGTCACCTCATAAAAAGGTCATTAACACAAAAAACAGACACAAGACACACTAATAGTAAAGGACAGGAACAAACAATGCTATAGCTCCGCGTCAGCGGAGGAGAGCACAGATTTAGGCAGGGGAAGGGACTCCAGGGTGCGGCTCGAGTGACGCGTCCGTGTTAAAACTGCCTACATCCCGGGGTTCCCTCCCCTGCCAAATTCGGGAGTCGATAAAACACGGATCTGTAATCGAAACGAGAAGATAATAGTGTATTAGCATTCGTTGTATGCAGAGACGCACAATGGGTGGCATGGTGACCCCCCACGACCCTATTTGCGCCCAACGAGAGCCTCGCGACTGCCTTACGAAACCTTCGAGGCGTAAAAAAACATTTCCCGCTGGTGCGCTACGACAGGAACTCGACATCACCGCATTCGCCAGCTCTGCCGTACGTGGTGTCCCGCTGCTGTGCACCGTCACAATTGAGGCACTGCTGACTGCAAACCTTTCTCTCGCAGTTCTCCGATGGAATTCAGTCAGGTCCAACTTCTAGGCACTGCTAAATCTGCGTGTCAAAACGACTCACACTTTTTGACTGAGACAGCGTTTGTGTGCGACGAATTTTTTTTAAAAGGAATCAGTGAATTCTCGAAGGTTTATGATAAAAGTTCCGAGATTGGACGGAGCGGTGGGTTCATCCTCATGCTCCCTCATAACAACCGCATAACGTCCAAAGAGATTACTCCAGAGTTTATGTGTTAAAACCCTGATCTATTCAGTATAACCGTAGAGAAACACCTGACTTTGTTGCTACGGTTAGTTGTGCTTAAAGTTGTCAGAAACTGGGTCGGCTCAAATAACCCCTCCCCACTTCAGGACTGAACCAGAAAACCAAGGAGGCCTTTAAAGAGTTGGAGAGGACGTGTAGCATCACAACTTTGTGCACAAAAACGTGTGTTGGACCTGGATACAGCATGCTAGGAAAGATGTGGAGCCAACACGTCAGTAGATTGGAAATGGTGTTCAAGCGGATCAAGTCTCATTGAGCACAGCCACGGCTGGCGAAGGGTGCAGTTTGCCTCCGGTTGGTGCAGCTTTCGCCGACTGCGGCTGATGTACTCGAGTCGAGATGCTTGCATTTAATCACTTCTGGGAGAGGGCGATTCTGCCCATATGTATCTCATTGGTGGACTAGATTTACACTATTCTCTGGTCAGTAAACTGCTAATGGGCCGTTTCTTCTCATTTCGCTCTTACCCACTTTATTTAATGGCGCAGTTAGGGAATATTTTAGACTTCACGGACGCCCAATATGATTCGTTGTGCCCACCTGATCAAGTACCGTCTTTTCTGCTGCAGTTTCAGCTCCTTTAAAAGCCTCCTGCTTCTTTTCAGCAATTTGAGGGCCGCTGTAAATAATGACGGTTAAAGAGATGCTGAAAAAAAAACACTATCCGATGTGGTGCGGGTTAGAGTGGTGAACTCCTCTGATAACTTTTCTTACTATGTTCTCATGCTAGAGTTAACTTTCTCAGCGCGATGCTGGTGCTTTGGTGAGCCATTACTATTAGGGTGGGCCTAAAGTAATGAGGAAAATTCAACAGATTTCTTTATCTCTTTATAACTTAATTGCAACTTAACGGTATTGAGGAGTGTACTCGTCATTGAGGTCAATGACCTTGCTGCCATAGATCAGCCAACTTCCTGATTCCATCCTTCCAGAACTGCCTAGGCCTGGTGCTGATCCACTGCTCGTTATGATTGTCGAGGTCTGCTTGGGTCTTTGTGTCCCTCCCGGCCATGAGGTCCTATAGGCTCAAGAAGTAGTGATAGTCGCATAGAGAGATGTGCGGCGAAAACGTGGTTGGGGCATGTGAAGCCCAGCTGAGCAAGCTTATCCGTGCTCACTTTTGCCTGGTGTGGTGCTGCGTTGCCGAAGAGGAGGACCTTCTTGAAGCGGAGAATTGCTAAAAACTCTAGAACCAGAACGGAATAGACGCGTGGCGTATGAGAGCGTAACGTGTGCAAGAGCCCACTTGTTTGACGCGAATGCACACGTGAGCTCCGTCAGCGCTCACATGGGCAATCGATCGATGCGCACCGGTCTCTTGTATTCCCGCGGTGGCGATACTGCCAGATGGATCGTGGCACAGTGGAAGAGGGCTGCCTCACGCGAGGGAGGTCAGGGGTTCGGTTCTCCTGCGTCGCGGTAGTTTTGCACTTCAACTGATTGATTGAAATTTGAGCGGTCTTGACGTCTACACCATTTGCGTGTTCTGCGTGCATTTTTTTTCAGCTGTATGCGCTTCTGCAGAACTCTGTTGCGGACTCCCCCTGAGCGACGAAAGCAGTTTCCACGCGAGCAGCTTGGATCGCACCCACCCTGGAGTCCCTTATCTAGCCGGATTCTGCGCTCGAAGAGCGCAGAATCCAGCTGCGGAGTCCCCCTGAGCGAAGAAAGCAGTTTCCACACGAGCAGCTTGGATCGCACCCACCCTGGAGTCCCTTCCCTAGCCGGATTCTGCGCTCGAAGAGCGCAGAATCCAGCTGCGGAGTCCCCCTGAGCGAAGAAAGCAGCTTCCACACGAGCAGCTTGGATCGCACCCACCCTGGAGTCCCTTCCCTAGCCGGATTCTGCGCTCGAAGAGCGCAGAATCCAGCTGCGGAGTCCCCCTGAGCGAAGAAAGCAGCTTCCACACGAGCAGCTTGGATCGCACCCACCCTGGAGTCCCTTCCCTAGCCGGATTCTGCGCTCGAAGAGCGCAGAATCCAGCTGCGGAGTCCCCCTGAGCGAAGAAAGCAGTTTCCACACGAGCAGCTTGGATCGCACCCACCCTGGAGTCCCTTCCCTAGCCGGATTCTGCGCTCGAAGAGCGCAGAATCCAGCTGCGGAGTCCCCCTGAGCGAAGAAAGCAGTTTCCACACGAGCAGCTTGGATCGCACCCACCCTGGATAGAACCGTGCTCGAATGCCAACGTGGCGTCCCGATGCCAAAAAAATCTATTCCGATCTGATTTTAGAGGCCATAGATCCACTCCTTGAAGCGCTGAGACCGAATAAGTGCGAGCCGCCGGTCCATCTCTTCTATTTCGTTCACCATGGCCTTGGAGTCCATCGTCGTGCTTTTGGAAAACAGCTTCCAGTATACCGGTTCATGAGCCGGTATACTGGAAGCTGTTCAGACTCAAAAGCCCAGAAGGTGCTTCTCGCCGTGAATATCCAGCCGAACGAAGGTCGGTAACAGGTCACCAGGCCTCACCCAGACTCGCTGCTTGGCAGGGTTAACGTAGAAGAGGTGCTTCTCATCTTGCGTGACTATTGAGTCCAGGCTGCTTGGGGTTGGGAATTGGGTGAGATTTGCGCGACACAGGTCGACTCGTCAGACTGGGGTTTCGGCATGAGACAGACAGGGGTTTTGGCCAGCTTCTGGAAAGGACGAAAGTGGTCACTTCTCAGATGGCTTTCAGTAATTATGTAGCAGACAAGCATACAAATACGAGAAGCACGAAACCGGTCTCCAGTCACGACATGTATGGGCACGGCATGGAAAGTCTCATTACTTTTACCCCCCCCCCCCCTAATAGAAGAGTGCAGCACGTCCTCCTTAACATTGTATACCAAAAATATGGGTGCGAACACGACTTCTCGAAAGCGACCTCGCGCTGTGCTCGCGAGTATGTTTGTATGGGTCCTGCGCACAGCACTGAGAACCAGCCGTTGTGCTCCGGTGGTTGATCCCTTCTTTGACGATCAGTGCCGAATTTAAATGGATTTTGTGGAAGGAAGTGGTTGCCTATTCATTGCAGGAAAGCATCAATTCACAGCCATGCGCAGCTACAAAAACACTTGAACTGAACTGGAGAGTTGATGTAGAGAGAGAGTCAGATTTGCTCCAACAGCTATGGGAACTGGATGGGAGAGGTTGAGGAATATCCGTCCAGTGATGCTCGCTCTGTACTTCACATCTTCCTCATTCTTCTCCTCGTTAAACCCTGACCTAGTGCAGATGCAGCTCCACTCACTTGGTACAGTTTGAATGTTGAACAGTTCACCCACTCACTTAGCTTTTGAGTTTGATTGAGAGTTAGTTACATCCATAATTTCATTTAGCCTCTATTCCTTGATCTGCTCGGGAGGATCTAAAATTTTCTCATTTTTACCGTTGAGGATGGAATTGCTCCAAAAACCGACATACATAGATCTTTGCCTTCTGGACTTAAAGACTGTGTGCTCTGCGATGGAGGTGTGAAGACAGGGTTTGAGCGAGCTCCTTCCTTTTTTTCAGTCGTCTTGGAGCCTGTGTTCTTCAACGGAGCAGATTTGACGCGTCTTACGGTTTCCACTTTGCCACCAGCTTCTTCCTTCTTCCGATCAGTCAGCAGAGGCTTCGAGTCTTCCACCTTCGGCGCATCCTTCCGTACCATGATCTAAAAAAATGAACTTCACCCAGAAGTGGAATGCTTGATAAATGTGCTTGGGGAGTTCATTGCGATTCGTCGAGATACTGTGACTGGTAAACGTGAAGCTAACCGGTGTATAGCTTTAGAACATTGTCCCCTCCAACTATGTTCCATGCGATCAAACAACGCCGCTCAACAAAGCCTAGCATTGCTGCCCGGAAAGGAGATGGTGCAGGTTCGAAACCCTCCTGGCCCAAGAGTTTTGTCAGCAACTAAACGTCTTAACCTTATTTTCCAAATTTAATTTCGAAAATCGTCCGCTGCCCAAAAACGATCATGTATAGGTTCGCCTTAGGAGGCGCGACTGCCGCGTGCATCCGATACCAGGTTCCTGGTTCGGATTTCCCGCCCAGGCCAACCAAGCCTTCCATCCCTCCGGGGTCGGTGAATTGGTACCAGACTTGTCTGGGAAGGATAAAGCACTGACTTGTTCATCGGCTGGCCACCGTAAGTCATTGTATGGCCAAATACGCATTCATGTCGCCTCCACGACATCCCGTAGAAGTAGAATGCGCTGGCGCATCCCAGAAGGGATTGAGTAACGCCGTCCCTTATCCCTTATCCCTTATAGGTTCGCCGAAAGCTTGGCCAGCCTTTCCATCTCTCCAGAGTTGATGAAGTTTTTTTGCAGACGTTCTAGGAATTGAAAAGTTAAGATTTACCCTGACTGATCTCTCTCTCCCCTCTCTAATAACTACAGTGAAATTTAAGTTAATCATTTTCCCCAAGACGACACACCTCTTACAAGAGGGTTTTTTCTGCAATTTCTGGCTTGGAGAACTCATCAAGCTTAATCCTGTTTCACCTTTTTCTTGATGCCCTCCGACTGTCTACAAAGTAACTACCGTTTACATTTACAACCATCAGCTATCTGATGGGAAGATCACGAAATCCTTTCTTCCAAAATGAAGTCAGCTGTGACTCGAAGAAGTACTCCACCTCGGATTCCTGTTTTTTTTTTAGGTCGTTGAAGCACCTATCCCTTAGATGTTGCTTGAAAGCTCAAAAGAGTTAGAAGTCCGATAGCGCAAGATCTGGCGAATACAGTGGGAGGGCAGCACTTCCCATCTAAGCCCCTGCAACTTCTGGAGAGACGACCATGCAATGTGGGGGCGAGCGTTGTCGTGAAGAAGGTGAACATTCCTCGGCCCTCGCCGTTTGCGCGACACGGCCTCTCCCAGCTTCTGCAGCTGTAGCGTACATATTCGCTGTTACTGCGACGCCGTCGTCATTGAGCTCATTATAGAACATTCCTTGAGAATCCCATCAACAGCGCAGCATTACCTTCCTTTGGAGGATGTTCGTCTTGAGGTTGTGGTTTTCCTTTAGGGAGCCACTGCGCCTTCCGAGTATGGTTAACAGGGAAGATCCAGGATACATCTCCCGTGACAACCTTCTCGAAAAAGTCCTTATTACGAAAACGAACACAAGGAGAGACTGAGCGATAGTCAGTCGCGAAGCCTTGTCCGAGTCACGGAGTCGGTTAGCCTTCTCTGCAATCGTAATATTTATGTGCCCTGAGAAGCAAATTACCACGTATGCGAAGTACTCTAGAATGTTTGTGCTACAACTACCTGGCACCAAACAGGGACGCTCCTGTTAAATCTTGAACTTAAATTTAAATTTTGAATTTAAATTTTTGGTGCAAAACTATTTCAAAAACCTATTACATGTGTATTCAAATCAGATGTTTGTTTTCGCGGAGTATAGAACACACTTGCTGTATTACCTGCATCACTGTCGTCCCGTCGATCATCGACTTTCCCGAGCGGGCGCCCCTTGTCGCGTGCCAGAATGCTCCAATAAATTCTCCTCGCTCTAGGGACACAAAGAGCGTCATATCTCTCGTTCAAAGCTTTACGAAGAAGTCCGACCAACGTGTTAGTGGCCGTCTTGGTGGTCTTTTGACATCCCACGGAGTCCAGTTTGTAACGGTTCTCGTCCAGCGGGTGTCTGCGAAGCGCATTACGTGGCCGGCCCACCTAATTTTCGACAACTTGGCTCATGCGACTGCTTCTGTGATCTTCGAACGTCGGCGAAGCTCGGAATTCCGGAGGACTTCCCTCACTTGCGTGAGTCGTGTCACTCATCGGCCTCTCGATTCCACGCTGCACGACGCTGATCGCGTGTTCATCCTGCTTTCGTATAACCCAGGTCTCTGAGGCGTATGTTATGGCAGGAAGAACGGTGGAGTCGAATAGGTGGGCACAGAGTCGGACGTTTTTC
>CANDYH010000529.1:0-17729 GCA_947396885.1 Heligmosomoides polygyrus polygyrus | reverse complement strand
GAACAAATCTCGGATGAACAACCAGAACAAGTGTCAGTATTAGAAGAAGAAGAGTAATCTATATAAGAACATTAATCAGAATAAGAGATACAAGAAAAATTAGAAGAATCAGAATAGGACTCTTAACCAGTGCTGGAGCCAAGCGATCATGAGTCTGAAGAAAAACTTTAGTCTGATTAAGATCAATTAATTGAGCAAGAACTGGATGAAGACTAAGATCCAAAGCCATAAGAAGATGAAATAGAACCAGAATCATAGCTATAGTCAGAAAATGACTAAGAATAAGAGAATGAATAATAAGAAGTGCCAGAACTATAACAATAATAAGAATAGAAGCTAGAACTAGAGCATGATTCAATTGATGAAGTAAAGCCTGAAGAAGAGTCAATTGATTAATAACATGAGTCAGAGCCTGAACAACCTGAATCTGTTGAAGAGCCAATCATTTAACAGAAAGGTTTCTACTACTACATTGATAAACTAAATCTTACAGAGATGGCTGAAGATGTAGCAGCATGCATTGTTAAGTTCAAAGATGAGCTCGAAGTCTATCAAAAGTACGGATGTGATCGTGATAAACTCTCCTAGTTCATTGATGCTTTCAGACTCGATTATCCACAATTCTGGTATGTAGATTTCCCGTCACAATATTAAACAGTGAATGGCAGACTTACAAAAATAACTATAAAATTCGATTATAGCTAATATGACAAAGAATACATTTAAAACATGTAAATTGAACTAGAGAAAGTATATGAGAAGTTTTACTAGGAGAAGATAAAGGGAAAGAAGTTATCAGTAGTTGAAAAGTTAAAGGCGGCGCACGACTTCGTAATTGAGATGGCTACATACGTATCCCGTGAGAATAATGATTACGCACATAACTAGGATATAGTCGGTGCGCTAGTAAACCGAAAATGTGTCTGTAATGGATTTGCTAGTGCTTTTAAGTACATTTGCGACCATTTAGATGGCCTGGAAGTAATTATGATGGCAGGTGTGATTATTAAAAATTCAGAGAGACACGCATGGAACATGGCGAAGGTGGACGACGAGTTCTACCACATAGACGTGACATGGGACGATTGGAAAGGCAAAAATGGCGAAGCGTCCAACTAATATTTCCTAACGCCATGGTTCTTGTTGGAGGGGAAACGCCAGATAACATCAGCAGCACCGCCACCTTCAGGGACCTCAATAGATTACCTCCGTCAGTACAGCGACAGCTATTTCCACGTAATTAGAAGAAGCGATATAAAGGAATGGACCGTCACCTGTATTTTGGATGTCATGGTTGAGTGCACGAATGTGGGAGTGAAAAAGAATAAGGGAGAAGAGTTTAAGTTACGATATGTATTCGATTTCAATTTCGACATCGAGGACTTCATAAAAAAATACCACAAAGAGTTTATTCTGCAACTCTGTAAGAAATTTGGCGTGTATTACCAAATAAAGTAGTACAGCGGTAGCAACGATAATGGCATCATGGTAAATGTCTGCATTGAAATGCCAAGGTATACTTTCGGTCTTCCATAACAAGGACCCCTTGATTCAGACACTGCTTATGTGTTCGATTTACAGAATATTACAATGAATTAAATTTCGGAAAAAATTTCGCTTTAGCTAAAGGCTACACTTACTGGGAACACGAAAACCTTATTGTTGCACATATTAAGTCATGAGCTCAGTGTTTGCTCACTATAGATATTGAAATGATTATATGATGACACATGTTAGATTTTAATGTTGCATTATGAATGATATTTGTTCATGATATTAGCTTAAATACATTATTATT
This sequence comes from Heligmosomoides polygyrus polygyrus, assembly GCA_947396885.1. Lineage (NCBI taxonomy): Eukaryota > Metazoa > Nematoda > Chromadorea > Rhabditida > Heligmosomidae > Heligmosomoides > Heligmosomoides polygyrus. The sequence goes on along the minus strand of CANDYH010000529.1, from coordinate 15,931 downwards.
GTATATATATAATTATCATTGTTCTTGTCGGTTTTATACCTGCGAACTCATATTAACAAAAACGTAGTTTTTAACAATAGTAAAGACCATTCCTATTCTAGAAAGACATAAATGCTATTAAATCATTAGCATATCGAAAGACGTCGCAATATGCAATTTTATAAAATTTTATACTGAACTTATAGTTTTTTTCACTTTCTTTTGTATAAAACTCTTATTCCTACGTGAATTATAATATTAAAACCATTTTATTAAAAGCCTATAAGTGCAATCACTTTTACATTTTGCTGTTAAGCTAAAGGTGATTCTTGGCCTAAAGCGATTGAATGGATATTCTCATGTTCTTCTAATAATATTAGTTAATTTTAATTAATTTAACTGTTAATTGTAACGTTAAAGCAACATCTTCACTAATTCACACATCCAAGCCGTTATTTTGGCTTTAAAGTTGAACATTTCTGTTATTAAGTCGTTTCCTCATCGAAATAACAATTCCGGCGCCTAAGCAAACAAAAGCGGTCAAAAAGAAAATAATGATTCCAGCAAACAGTGGTGAGGCGGAGCTCGGGTTCGGATTCGGACTCGGCGGAGTCACTTACGGAACCTTGTCCGGGTCGAGGCACCGGGTGTTCGGGCCCGTGACGTTCGTTACTTTGCCTGAATCGTCCGCCGGCCAGGCGACCTGGTTCCCGTTGCATTTGTTGCATGTCACGTTCCCTACTTCCTGCTTGAACCACTCGCCATTACACACTTCGCAGTCAGTTTTTGCAGAATTTAATCCGTAGCCAACAGCACATGCGCATTACGTGTTTCCCTAGTCAGTGGGCTGCTTATAGCCAGATTGCATTTTTGGACATTCTGCACATTACTCGTTGCCTGGAGCTTGCTTATGTGTGTTTCCTGCACACGGAGAACAGTCGCTTCCGTCTTTTTTCGCACTACCTAAACCAGGGCCACAAACACATATGCTTGAACCACTACCTGATTAATTTAATGCACAATGATCTTTATTAGCCATACAACTAGCATCATTGCCATTATACTGAGAACAGTTGAAAGAGTTACTCATTGAGTGAATAGAATTTTATTTGATAAATAAATAACTTTATCTTCTATATTAAAAGATAAATTATTACTTATTAGTTATTTCTATATTGCATAAGTATAAAACATAGAACAAGATGGTAAAGTCATGGTTAAATTATAAATATGGCATTTGAACATATAAATATTGAAAATATGTTTGAATAATGGAAAATAACTCCAAATGAAAGAGAAACTTATAACTTACTAATATTTAGCACATTTCCATCTACTGATTATTTACTTTTACTATTTGAACTACTATTATACATCGTTTTGAATATTTTATATGTTTATAAAGAAATTAAAGTAATTTAAAGCGAAACAGTAACTTTTTGATCTTCTTTATGCTTTCAAGACAATTCTGATTACTATAGGAAATAACAATTATTAATGTAATTTTAATGACGTAGTTGTTTTATGAGTAAGTAACATTATATAACTACTTTAATGCTTATTAATATCGCATGTAAGGAATTTATGACTATTTAATGCAACTACTAGATGAGTACCAGACATATTATCATATAAATATGTGTATGTATAATTATAGAGATAAAATGAACTAATTATATGTCATGTGATCCTGAAACTCCTTTATATACCTTCATGTTATTCTTTTACGGAACGATAATACGAATTATGTTTCCTATTGCTTTGATATACACTAATATGTAGCAAAATAGATTAAACTGTAAAGTATACTTAATTATGTATTTCATTCTTGTTTAATTATTATAATATGATTTAGAAGATACATCACGTTCATTGACGAGTAATAGCAATTCAAATATGTGTCTATCCATCATACATAAAATACGTCAGGTACAGATCTTATTATCTTATGACTAATTTATAGACTAAAATAAAGAGGTTCAGTATACCATAAAAAGTGAACTATAGATATTTTATAACTTATTTTGATAAATTTTCACATTTCACTTCATATATATTTTCTATAGAAACTTTTGCAATGCAATCGATTTGACTAACCAGTTAACATCATGAAACAAGGATGATGATGTAATGTCTTCTTTAAAACCAATAGAATGTGTCGTCACAATGCAACATTTTCTTGTTTACAATTTGTATAAGATCGCCTCAAGGTTGACTAGTTCTGACAAATTAGGACCTAAAATGTATAGAGTAAAGTCTTCTTAAGTACAATAATGTTAGTCTACCTTTTAGTGTGGCTATAACTTAAAGTCTAATATGATGTTTATCAAGTGTTATATTGAAAATAAAATTATCAAAAATTAATCTAAACTGCTTCTTTGAACAGCTGATGTATTTATGACTCAAGATCTCGTTTTAGCATTTAAGTATGTATAAATTGAGGTAATGAGTATTATAGGTAGATACCAGCATAACCTGCAATTGTTTGTATGACATACTTCATTTGCTACATCCATTTTATTCAGATGTTCACTAATATACATGCCACATATAATACAATTAAACATGCTAATTGATAATATAATATACTATGATAGAATGCTAATTATCAAATGTTAATGAGACTATAACCTGAAGAGTCTAGTACCCACCCATGGACATAATATAACATTATCATATATTTATATTAATGAATCTAATATAAGCAATAATACTATTCCATCCCATGCTTCTTGTCATATTTGAGAACATTGCGGAACAACAGTTTATACTTAAATATAACGGCAATGGATATCGACAGTATTTATTAAATATGATTTCATATACTTAACGTATTTCATGATTATTAGCCAATAGACAAGTAAATACGTGGATACATAATTATTTATGTTATTATGATGTGTATAATTTTGAAGATATAATTTTAGAGATAATTATTATTACGCTACATTATATCACCAGAATACGTTGTATGAGATGCTAGAATGTGTCTAACTATCCTAAGTGTAAAGTTAGAGTATTATGAGCGATGGATAAAAACGATGATCGTGATAGTTACTACTAAAATTTATAAATCATTATATTATAGTGATTGTATATGAATACTGGTTGGTGTATATTAGCAATAGGACAAATTAGGAATGTAGGAAAACTATTCCTAAATAGCTTATATTGTTAGTTTGTAGGATAATAGGATAAACCTATTTTTAGATTAATCTCATTGACATAATGCGAAGGAAAACCTTAGAATAAAGCTTCTTTATATATATAGAAGAGATTGTGTAAGTAAAAGAAATTAGTCCTTAAAAAGTCAACCAATAAAAAGTTTTTAATCAGAATACCTATTACTGATTAAAGCCTAGTTTCAAAAATCTTCACGTCAAAAAAGAAATGTCGGGAACTGACTGTACTGCACATAGTGATGAAAACAGTTGCAATATGGAAAACGCTTGTGCATGGGATAATAATAATAGCGGTACATGCACTTGTAACAAGGGTTACGACCCAGGAGCTAGCGGAACCGATGCAACAACTTGCACGCCATGTGATACTGACAAATATAAAGATTCAACCGGTACTACTATGTGTATGGCTTGTCCAAACTCTGATACATAACCAGATGACACAAAAACATTCTGCAAATGTAATGATACATCAATGGGTATCTATATGAATAATTGTGTCACTTGTGACGGCGATGGATAGCTGATCAGCACCACTGATGGTTCGTGCGGTTGCACGGCCGGATACAAATAAGAAACATCAAACGGCTCCTGCACGGCCTGCACGGGGCTGGAGTACCAGAACACCGCTGGCCAAAATACGTGCAAAACGTGTGGATCTGGCGAAATTGGCGCGAATTCGAGCGGATAGTACGACCCAGCCGGCCCTAACACGCAATGCGTGTCTCCCGGAACGCTGTAGGATCCCCTGTGCAAGGACACAGCGAACTGTGACGCAACGATCTGCCAAGCGATCGACTCGAGCGCGGAACCTGCCACTGGGGACTCTAGCTGTCAGTGCGGCGGTGGTCTCGTGGAATATAACGGTCAATGCGCCTGTCCGGCCGGCCAGTAGCCCGACTCCGGCGCCGCCTGCACTCCCTGCCAGTAAAATCATTACAAACCGAGTCCGGGCAACTCCTCCTGCGTGTCCTGCCCGCCAAACTCCGGGACGGGGACGACCGGGGCGACGACCTGCACTTGCGACCCTGGATTTACGGAGCAAACGCCCGGCACAAACCCAATCGTCTGCATCGCCACCTGCGACTCGGCCGCCGGAAGAGCGCCGGCAACGACCCCTGGCCTCTGCACTTGCAAAGCTGGTTGGTACCCAACTAACTCCCCGGCAACTGAAGCCGCCAACATCTCATGCACTGCATGTCCAAAAGGCACCGAAAAAACAAAAGACGGACTCAATTCATGCACAAATTGCTTTTCAGCTTGGCATAGTAGTCAACCTGGTCAGTAATATTGTTATAGTTGTCCAGATAAATAAGTTGGCGTCTTAGAGAACGGAACATACAATTACGATGGACCGAACGTAAAGTGTGGAGATGCAGGAACAATAGAGAATCCTGTATGTAAAGCCATTTAAAAATGCGATTTCAATTCTTGTTACGCCATCGATAAGAAGGCCGCTAACCTACGTGATAACAGCAGTTGTGGTTGTACTCATGGCTACACCTTAACCAACGGAGTCTGTACTGAGTGCCCTATTGGCACAGCTAAGGACAGAATAAGCAACGACCCTTGCACGCCATGTACAGGGCAGAAGTACTCAAATAAATCAAGCTCTCTATTTTGTAGCACCTGTCCATCATCGTAAATAGGTGTCACCGCATAAAATAAATATGATCCTAACGGCCCAAACACGCAGTGCCTTCCTATAGGAACGTTATCTGAGCCTTTATGCAAAGAAACGAGCAACTGTGACGAGACAATCTGTAAGTTGATCGACTCCAATTCAAAGCCGTCAAGTGGCAAAACCAGCTGCGAGTGTTCCGCCGGCTACGGCGCTGTGCCTAAAACGACTTTTGCTACCAGAAAAATTTCTGAAGCAAAAAGTAACTCTTCCGCTGCTCCTGCCGCGGAATCAGCGACTTCTGGAGACGGTTCCGGAGCAGCTTCCGCCGTTTCCGCCGTCGCCCAAAAATGTTAGTAATGCGCTCCCAACACTTACAAACCCTCACAGGGCAACACTCCATGCCTGACCTGTCCACAGTTCTAAACTTCAAGTTCTGGAGCCATCAAATGCAACTGTAAAAACACTTTCACTGAAATCAATAATTCATGCGTCTGTGACCCTGGAAAATAGCCTAGTAAGAGTGGGAATACATACAAATGCGACAATTGTTCTGCGGACACTTATAAGCCATCATATGGTACATAAAACTGCTTGCCTTGTCCACAGTTCTAAACTTCAAGTTCTGGAGCCACCAAGTGTAGTTGCATGACGACCTTTACGGAAAGAAACGGCTCCTGCGTCTGTGACCCCGGAAAATAAGTAAATAAAACTAATTCTAAGTGCGAAAATTGTCCTTCAAACACTTATAAAAGCGATTATTCCCTCGATCCTTGCACCGCCTGTCCAGAAAGATCGTCTTCTACTCCCGGAGCAACAAGTTGCACATGTAACGCTGAATATGAACCTAAACCAGACGTTTCTCCTCTATTTTGCATGGCTAAATGCAACACAATAGCCGGACAAGCTGTGGCCGAATCTGAAATCGTTTGCACATGTGGCGCTGGTTACACACCGGCAACTCCAGGAGATTCTGAATCTCTTAACATTAAATGCACAGAATGTGGAGTAGGAACAGCTAAAAACGTTTCTGGAACTAATTAATGTGAAAAATGCACCGGAATCACATACAACGATTAAACTGGACAAACTGAGTGCAAACTTTGCTTAGAAAACGAAGTAGGCGTCAATTCTAGCGGTAAATACGACCCGGCTGGAGTTAATGTTTAATGTGTGAATGCTGGCACGATGGAGATGCCTATATGCGCGGAAACGCAAAATTGCGACGATGCGTTCTGCAAGGTCTTCGGTAGTAACATCATCCTCTCAGGAGACGGACTTTCCTGCGCCGTTCCTCCTAATAAAGCGGCATAAGCTGCGATCGGCATCTTTTCGTCTTTACTGATTCTTGGCATCATAGCAGCAATAATCTTCTTAATCATATTCATGATCAGGCACAAGAACCGTGGTGGAGACCCGTGTCTGTACAACAGGAAGGACTGCTGCAGGTGGTTCATCTGGAGGGCGAGGACAAGGACGCTGTGCTGAAGTTTGTGAGATATATTGACTTTAACTTATTTGTTGTTGAAAACTGTATAGTAAAGGGTTTCCTGCTGGTTGAGAGTTAAATAATTAGCTTGTTCTCTTTACTGGGGCTGCATCTATTATAATTAAGTACAAGACAATTAATGCAAGGGCCGCTGAGACCATCGTCTCCGACGTTCTCTGAGTGAGTCGAAGTATATGAATAATATTATTTATATAGAATGCTATGCTATAGAGTATTAATGTTGTGCTATAGTTATTGATTATAAATGCAAATATATACATAAACAATATAAATAAACTACCAATATTCATTTATTATCTTTAACAAGGTTTAATTAAACTATTTTCTCATATTTCAATTATATATCTGTTAAATAATGCATTGTTATCATAACAGGTGAAAACTCATTCAATATACAAAGAATCTACTCATATCCTCTCTATTTGTTTAACAATTCATAAACCATCATTGCAATCAAAACATAAGATATTGATTACGGATTATTCATTTATTTAGTTATATGTTTGTATGTTTTTAAAAGATTATTTGCATCCATATTGTTGATTTTCGACCCTGAAACCTCAAAAAAGGTCCCCAGCTCTTATTTTAATCCTAAACAACGAAATGCCTTTCCCTTACCAAATAAAGCGCAAAAATTATAAGAAAAACCTAAGAAAAACTAATATCAAGCCAAAAGGGATGGAATTTTCACGAGTCGCTTGCAAACCATGAGCTGCTCTCTTCATCAGAACGATCTTCATCTTGGTCAGCTTCTTCATAGTCCTCCGCTTCTTCCTCCTCAACTTCGTCCAGAACAAATTGATTTTCTTTAAGTTAATGGATCAACTTTTCCTTTATTTCATTTACTTTTTCCTCGTCACCTTCTATGGCGCCGTATTTGAGAACATTGTCTGTCTTTGTTTCAACGTCGAAAACCCGGAGGTTTTCAGGAGTCGTTTAATTGACGTTTAACTTTATGTCGTAAGCTCCATCATCATAAAAAACATACATGAACCTAAGATTCTCTATATTATCACGAATGACGAATGAGTTGACGATGTTTGAATCAGGTTCTCTGTTATCAATATAAACGTACTCAAGCTTGTTGTTCTTGAAAAGGTCCTAAATAAGGCAGTTACCATTTTGCTCGTATTTATCATTATAACTATAAATCCTGCACAGGTTCTTCAGGGGAATGATGTCATCTCTCTTGTAGGTGTTTCTATAACTGTACAGATTTCTCAGATTAACGCATTTCTTCATGTTCGATATTTTAACTTAACATGTAGATAACGACACGAGGTCTTCTGGGTGGTTCAATGTTAGTTCATAATGATTACCGTAATTATAATAACTCAGATACCTCATCCTGATGTTTTTGAGATTTTCATATTTATGCTCTGACACAATTATAACGTCATAAAGCTCGTTATCGTTGCATTGCTATAACATTTCCTCTATTTAATCTTTGTTATCCTTAGTTATCATGCTCTTAAATATCCAGTTGTCTGATACTCTGTGGATGATTACAAAATCTTTATATTCATCTCCTTCAATTTCTTATATTCTGTTACTTATGTTATCAAACAAGTGAACTAAAATATCATCTGGAATGTATTTCAAAGTAAAATTCTTATTAAACTCCAAATAAATCTCTTTATAATCTAGATATTTGCATATAGCTGATATTTAGCGTAATTATTGGTTGTTTTATAATTAATAATGTGTCAAACAATATATTAATGTTTGTATATCATCATCATTTTCAACATAAAATTCTTTCTAAAATGTTTCAATGTCTATCTTTATTAAGTATTACATGAATTACAGAATTTTATAATTTGTTTAAATACTTTTAGACAATTCACTACAAAGACGTTTAATGAATTTGGATTTTAAATCGTTATTCTCAGAATTATTAATGAAGATCATGTAATTTTTCAGATTACGTAAATTATTTACGTCAACAACATCGAGCATTTACTGTATAGTTAATTAAGCTACAGTCTAGTATTCATTCACATCATTAAGTAACTCATTTAACATTTCTTCTTATTTTTTTCTTGTATGCTCTTATAATAATATATTCATCATTCTTGATTTATAGTCAAGCGGGTCAAAAGGATCATTAGTACAAGTAAGTTGTTTATATCTGATATATTAATCCTTTGTTATATACTATATAATCCATTATTTATCATAGAAATCTAAAATTTAATTATCTTCTTCTTTGTGTACGTACTTTTTCAAGAACAAATCGTACAATCTATCGATATTATTGCAGTAAGAATTTGTGTCTAATCTTATTTTATAAGTATTAAAGAATCTGAGGTTTTCGATGTTTTACTTTAATAACGTTGGAGCTTCTATATTTTCTCCACTACCTTTATAAACATATTCCAGCTTGTTATTCCTAAATAGATTATTTAATAAACAACTTTCTTTATTATAATATTTATCCTCATAACTGCATATCCTCTTAAGGTTATGTAGCTGCTCAATATCTTGTTTTTTGTATGTATTATATTAACTGTAAAGGTTCCTGAGGTTGATGCACTAGTTCATGTTCTATGTTTTAACAAATATTGTAGATAACGACACAAGGTCTTTTGGGTGATTCAACAATAGTTCAATATTACCTCTATCATTATAAATGTAATTCAGATACCGCATCTTGATACTTTTGAGGTTTTCGTATTTATAATCTGATCTAATTATAACGTCGTAAACATTCCCGTCGTTACATTGTTAAAGCATGTTTTCTATTTATTATTAATTATTGTCTGTTACCATACACTTCAGGATCTTGTTGTCTGATAGCCTGCGGATTATTAGATAATATATATTCCCATTAAATATGTATAACTTGTTTTCAATTTTATATAGCATGTTGATAATAACATCGTCTGGTACATTTTCAATATTGAAATTGTATGTAAAATGCAAATTAATTTCGCTAGATTCAACGTGCTTAACGATGTTCACCTTCATCTTCAGCTCGTTTAGGTTATAAACATCATACTCCTAAACAAATTTAACTAGCATATATAAATCTTTTACATTATTAATATCAAATTCATCTGTAAACTTTTTGTCTGATATCGTGAAAAGATATGTGATGAGCTGGTAGCAGTTGTATTTATATTGAATATCATCTTAATCTAATTAATATTTATACAATTTAACTATCGCTTATTTTCTGTAGCTCTTTACTTCTTATTCCTAGAGCATTTTGCATTCTTTATCAACGAACTCCTTGTCAACTTTCTACTTTTTCAACAGTTAAACACACCATCTATACTTGGGATATTCCAGATATCGTTTCATGAATTTGGAGCTATTAACGTTAAACTTCATTTACTGTTAGTTTATCTTCTAGTCTAAGACGATGCTCCACTAAATGTTAAAAAGCTTCTAGATTAATAGTTTGTAGATGTTTTAATCATGAATTAAACTTATTTTATTGCTACTTACTATGTAGCTTGGTTACTCTGTAACGTTTTCTTACCTTAAGAACAAGCCTAATTAGTTTTTTCCACGCAATAAGTCCGTGATAAAGTCTAAGTTGTAACTTCTTGCATCGGGGTTAATAATCTTAACAGCTAGTCTTTACATACTTTCTCTACTATATCTCGACCTGTACATGAACAAAATGAGCTATATGACGAATTCAGGCGTTATACGTTGGTTTATCCTCCTATCTACTCTGTCTATTAATCTTTATAGATATTATATGAAAATATTTACTACAGTTTGATACTATGCTTAATTTAGGTTTACGAGGCTCATCCTTTATGTGAAGTGTTGAAATGCTATTAAATTGAAAATCTGTGATTCTGATAAGAAAGATGGATATTTTAGATATTAAGAAAGTAGATATAACACCTGCTACTTGTTGTAGTTGTAGCGAGCATCGGTGAGACTAAAATAAATGTTATAAATAAATGCAAGTAATTGATACATTACACATATTCTATAATATTAATAGATATTACATATCTATACTATTCATTCAAATTCATTGTCATAACCCTTCAATCAGATATTTTTATCAATTCTTTTTAACGCTTACATTTCATTTTTATCGCGTCTTTAAAATACAAGACATCATAAAGACAATCAGATAGAAACAGCATACATCAACTCATTCAAAGGGCCTCAGAGACGATCTGTTCGGCATCTCTGGCATGGTTAGCTTTACGCATGATGACGACGGTGGCAGCAGTCACGGAGGCGATAATAGAGATGATCATGGCGCAGATCATAACGATAGCCAGAGGGCTGGCACTGGAGGCAACACATTAGGTATTGGGTCCATCATTGCTCACGGTACCATTGGCAAGAGCGGCAGACTTACCACTGTCACAGGCAGCACAAGTATCATAACCAGCTTTATCCTTGTAAGTGTTGTCCTTGCATGGGGCACAGTCGGTACCGTCCTTTTTAGCACTTCCGTAACCAACAGAGCAGTGGCAGGTCTTATTATCCTTATCAAACCAGCATGCACCTTTATTAGCATCACCCAAACAATTATCTTCGCTATTGTTGTACCCAGCACAGCTGACGGGGCCTCCTTCAGCAGTTGCTTGGCATCCATTAGTAGAATCGGTGAACCCAGCCTTGCAGATGCAGGCCTTATTTTCACTGTCTGGGACACAGTTTTCATCGCCGCCAGGTACTGTACACTGGGACTCATCGCAGGCACCAGATTAGGTGTTGCACCTATCACTGCACTTAGATTATAGAGATACACAACCATTAGGAGTGTCTTTAAAGCCGTCTTTGCACTTACATTTCGAAGTATTAGAATCATGTTCACAGTTAGGTCCACCAGCTGAGCAGTCGTTATTACTACCAGGAGTTGTTCCTTCGCACTTATTAGGTTACATTCCTGGGAGTGGACATTTTTCGTATCTACACTTTTAGGGATCAAGACTTTTTCTTTTATTGTATAATAGCACGTTATAGCAATTTTCATGAAAAAATTCACAAAAAATCAATATACTATATTAAGTGATAGTTATAATATAATTTTTGATATTCATGTTAGATGTTTTCATTTTAAGTAAAAGTAAAGAGATGAAATAGTCAAACCTTCCTTATTATGCAGACAGCTTATAAGATGTAAAATATAGGAATCAAATGTCCTTAGTCAATAGTCCTCCGAAAAAAAACTGTTTTCGATGCGGTTTATCTTATTCTCTGTTAAGTTATTTAACTTATATAGAATGTCAGCAATGACGCGTTTTTATACATTGTATACTCATTCAAGGTTTAATTCAACGTTATCAGTCAAACTATTAATCGAGCAATACTTATAACCTAGTTAAGTATATATTTAAATGATACTACACATTAACTTCTTACTAATAGAGTAGGCGTATCCCGACTATAATGAAAAGATGATTGCTAATGTGACTATAATTGCTCACTAAGAGATAAGTTATTAATAATATTAAATATAATGACATATTACGCAATGAACTTACTCTCTTTGATAAAATTGATCTAAATCAAGGAAAAGTGTTAGAGAATGCATATTAATTCATGAATATAATATACATGCATATTTATGTGTCTACTTATGTATTTATTTATATGTTAATTAAAGCATTTATACTACAAAACGGAAAAAATAATTAATAGATCAAGAATCTGGATATAATTCCTATATTTATCTAAAAATTCATAAGCCGTAGTTATAACCAAAAAATCCAGGTATTAACTAGCGATTATTCATTTATTTATGTTTGATTTTTGATTCTACGAGTTCCTTGAATGTTCCTTACGTTTTTTCTTTCTAGAAGATATAGCGTCGTAGTGCTGTCATTTTTAGCGCTGTAACGCAAGGAGTTGCCATATAAATGAGTAATTAGTTCAGGAGTAGTTTTTCTGGTTCTATTCGTTTTTGGTCATTTTTTCACTGTGTTATTCGGTATTTTATTGACTGGTTATATCACTATTTCTGTTGTTTTCGTTCGTCTTTTCAGTATTTTATTCATTTCCAGCGTTATTTTCACTGTTTTAATCGTTATTTGAACGATTTTCGTGGTCAGAGTCAGATTTTGAACGTTTTTCAGCGTCGGAATCGCATTTTTCGGTTTCTTTTTCTTTATTTTTCTTTTCTGGAAGTTCGTGGATCAAGTTTTGTTTTATTTCATTTAAAATCCCTTCGTCTCCTTCCAACGCTCCGCGCCTCCAAACGTCCGAACTTTATGTGAGAATTGCGAAGGTTCGTAAACTTTTTGGAGTTGAATCCGTTACTTTTAACGTTATTTCGTTTATTTGTTATAATTACCTTATGAAAAGGTGTCTTATGGCTTTTTAACTCTCTGAGATGGTGAAGGAGTTAATAATGTACGAATCCGGCTTCTCGTTGTAGATGTAGACGAATTACAACGCGTTGTTGCTGAAAAGGTCCTGAATGAGAGAATTTTCTGGCGCCATGGCCGCAGCGCTTGCCACCTTTGCATCAAACAACTAGGACGCCTTTCTACGCGCGAATACGGCGATCTCTGGTGTTTTCTTTGTCTCCATTACCGTCTTTGTCTACTTTACCATCTATGCATCCTTCATCTTTTTTGCCTCCTTCGTCTTCTTTCTACTTTTAGCCGGATTTGTCTCCTTGACCTCCTTTGTCTCTTATGTTTCCATTGTAGCCTTAGTCACATCAGTCGCCTTAATCGCATCGCACGCATCACACGTCTCCGTCGCATCTGCCACTCTATATTCATCATTTATACTGAAAACCCTCTCTAAATTCTTTAATTGTTGAATTTAACAGGGATCCTAGATGACACAAAACGTTTACATATTTCTCAATACATTACACATTCCTATGTTTGATATTTTAACTCTGTGCACAGATAACGAGACTAGCTCTTCTGTGTGAGTTAATTATAATTCAAAAGTGTCATTATTTTTATAAAAATAACTAAGATACCTCATCTTGACGTTTTTGAGATTTTCATATTTATATTGTGATACAATCACCACGTCATAAACGTTTCCATCATTACATTTCTCAAGCATCTCCTCTATTTCTTCCATGTTATCGGATCTAACAGTGTATTTTATGAGATTGTTATCTGATATTCTGCGGATTATTACATATTGTGTTCCACTAAATATTGATAGTCTATTTTCAACATTATCTATCAAGTTGATAATGTCATAATCTTTTATATTTTCTATTAGGAAGTTATTTTAGTAGAGATGATCATATAAATGTTTGTTATTAGTGTACACATTAAAGGGCTTAGAATCGTCCTATGGCAATATCGAGAATCGAATGTTATTAGGAAGTTAAGGGGGGCCTGTAAAAATCTGCTAAAAATTAATTTTAATTTCAACGTATTCCACATGCTTAGCGACCTTTCCAGCTATCGATAGCGCGTCAAAATTTGTTATCTCATTCCCTTTGATTACTTCAATAAGCATATTTATCCATTAACAATTCTATACATCGAATTCAGCTTCAATCCTACTATCTGAACGCATCATAAGATATTTTATGTATTGATAGCACCTGAATTTAGATATAAGATTATTATTATTCGTTATGCAATTACTATAGAGACCGATTATGGCTTTATCTCTGTGACTTGTAACCTTATTGTCTTTAATTTGATTGTAGTAATTATCAATCTCTTCTTTATTGAAACTCCAGTCCTTGTATTCGTATTTCCGTTTTCTAGTTAGTTGTTATCTAGTCTATTAAGGTGTTTCAAACTCGTTTTTAAGTGACATTATTTACTAGTTAAGGTCTTACAAACCACTTTCTTACCATTCGGTTAATTTTGAAATTTCTTCTTTTGTCTTTTTGTTGTCCTGAACTAGTTGTTGAACAAGTTGTTTGATTTCAAGTAATTCTTATTTGAGTTGGTTATTTTCATTAAAATATTTAATTTACATGTTTTGCAGGTGGTCAATCTGAGCCTGTTTTTCCTGTAGTAACTAAATGTATTAATCATGAGATAATTAATTGTGTTAATTATGAGGTAATTAAATGTATTAGTCGTTTAATTGTTAAAACTAGCCTGAAGGTTGTTAAAATTAACCGGTAGATTGTTACAATTAGTCTGCATGTTGTTAAAATGAGTCAGTAAGCTGTTTTTTGTTGTCGGTAAGTGATTCTTTGTGGTTAGTAAGCTATTCTTTGCAGGCGTTTAGTTATTCTTTATGGTTATTTACTTCTTCTTTGTGATTGTTTAGTTGTTCTTTCTAATCCTTTAATTGTTATTTACAATCGTTTAATTCTTCGTTATTGCCGTGTAATTCATAGTTATTCTCATGTAATCCTTCATTTTTCCCATCTATGTCTACATTTTTTCCATATAAGTTTTCTTTATTCAGGTGTATATCTACGATTTCTTCACATACTTCTTCTTTGATCCCATCCATGTGTTCTTTCTTCCAATCTGTGTCTTCTTTCTTCCCACGTAATTCTTCTTTATTTCCATCTATATTTACGTTATTCTTATCTATATTTACGTTCTTCCCACGTAACTCTTCGTTCTTCCCGTGCGATTCTTAAAGCGACTCTTGCATTTCCTCTTAACAATTTAAACAATTGAAACACCCTTAACGATCAAAACAGTCGAAACAGTCGAAATTAGCCCCTTTGATGTCGAATTTCGTCATTTTTTCAATTAATTCGATGATTTATTGAATGATTTCGTCTGTGTCTGTTTCTTTTTGGTCAGAAATTCCTTAATCCGTTCCCGGGGCGTCGGCCGCCTAATTTCTGTTAAAAGTAACATTTTCTAACCGTTTTTGACGGCGCTCCTGGCGGGCAAAGTTCCGGCGGCGGTCTCCGCCAAAAACGTCAAAATCCTCCACAAAAAATGACGCTTTTCCGCTGGAAACCTCCGGGAAAATTTTTCCCATTGAAACCGCAAAAAAATTGTCCAAAACTTAAAATCCAACTTTCTACTTCAAAATTAGTTAAATTCTCTCTTTTTCAACTTCAAACTCTTTATTTTAACTGTTAAACACGTAAATTATCGCGTTTACGTGTTCTGTTAACGCTTTTAAGGACTTAAAGACGGTAGAAAGGCGTTAAAAACTGTTATTAATTGTTACATTAAATATCAACGGCGCATCTATCACAATGTATTTGTCGTTCTCGTAAACTTTACAGTCCTACATACTTGATTGCTAAAATTAACTCTATAAGAACTAATTACCACTTAAACCTAACAAATCTGCTATCTTATTACCTAAAGTCGACTCCCCTACGCCGGTTTACCCAATCAACAGAATAACCACCTTATCTGCTAACATATTTGCCTATCCGGTACTTTCACTATCATTTAATGTAAATTGAGCATTTTTTACTGGATTATTAACGTGCTCAGATGATTTTTTAGTGCTATATTCATTCTCTTCAGGTTCCATTGTGAAGTGATGTTATCAATTTAAAAAAAAATTAAATTCGTATTAAGATAATATAAATAAGTTATTACGCCGGTAAAGTAATTTGTGTTTTTCTACGATTAACGTAAACATTGTAATGTAAATTTATGGTGACTATATAGTGGAATATTATTTAGTAACTAGCATGTATATACCGTTATATCCTACATCTTAAATTCATGCTCATTTCTTTCACACCATTAATATAAATTGTTGCATCTTAACTAGATGACATGAATTATA
>CANDYH010000527.1:0-16000 GCA_947396885.1 Heligmosomoides polygyrus polygyrus | reverse complement strand
ACCGTGAGTGTCGGAAACCCAAATATGGGCAAGTAAGAGGGCAGGAAACTTCAACCGCCGCCCTAAAACGGCAGATGGGGCTAAGACAGTTTAGGCAGCTGAGAAGTTCTGAGCCCGTCACCGTAAAGTACCTTGAGCGCTCTGTTGGCATACGCTTTTTGAGGCCGTTAGCTCGCCGCGTCTTCTCACAGTGGTCCACCGAAATCGGAAAAAATGCGTCACGCAAGCCTCACCTGCATATTCGCGCCGCTGTTACTTCGTCCACTCACAAGCTATATCGATGTTCTTTAGCATGCTATTAGAACGTTTTACTGTCTACAAAATCAACGCGTTGCAGCCAGGTCGATTGGATCTCGACAGAGTTACTGCGCTCCGAATACGCCCTTGCGTCCTGTTTGGCAAGACGAGAATCGATGTCTCCGTGCTTTTATTCGCCCAGATCACAGTTCTCGATACTGCTAGTAACACCGTTGAAATCAGCAGGAAAAGTTCTATCAAATGGTATCAAGCTTGGCCAATTTCGAAAACATCGATTTTCGATGATGTCATCGTCCGTCTGCGACGGTCTGGAGCGGTCTCGTCCTCGATGCGAAATTGTCGAAAAATCGATGTTTCCAAAATCGGCCGAAATTGACACCATTCGATAGCGCTTTTCACGCTGAACAGAGCAGTACCATTGCGAGTGTCGAAAACTCAAATCTGGGCGTGCAAGAACTCAAGAAACACTAACCGCTATCTTCCGCCACTCTAAATTGGCAGATGGGGCTAAGACACTTCAGGAAGCTAGGGAGTTCTGAGCAAGTCATCATAAAGTACATTAATTGTACTGCTCGCCTACGCGTTTGTAGGCCGTTAGGTCTACGCGTCTTCCTGCAGAGGTCGTCTGAATTCCGTAAAAATCGTGTAACACAAGGCTAACCTGCATATTCGCGCCCCTGTAACTTTACCTAATCATAAGCTACACCGTTCTACGTTAGCTTACTACTACAACGTTTCACTGCCTACAAGACCCACGAGTTGCAGCCGAAACGATTCGGACCTGACAGAGTTATTGCGCTCCGAACATGGCCGCGTGTGCAATTTGCAAGCGGTGGTTCCCACTCGATTGATAGGTTCGATGACGTATGCATTGTTCACGGCGCACTCTAAAGGCTCGCTGGGCAGTCTTAGAGCAATTCCTGAGTGAGGCGGCTGCAAATTTGTGATAAAACTCCCTAAACGCTCACTCTACAAGTTGTCGCGCCCACTCGATTGGTAGGTCCGATTCTGTATGCATTGTGCACGGCACACTCCAAAGGCAAGCTGGACAGTCTTAGAACAATTCCTCAGTAAGACGGCTTGAAATTTCGGAAAAAAAAGTCCTCAAACACCCACTCTACAAGCTGTCGCGCCCACTCGATTGATTCTGTCGGGCCTATATGCATTGTTCAACTCTACTGAGATTTATATACCAAAAGATAGAGCTTGAGCTGCTGAGTTCAAATATATGTTTATTTTTGCAAGTACTCGATTTCTAAAGAAGTTATTCAAAAAGGCCGCTTTGGAACGCTCCAAAGCGGCCTATGTTGGCCGGCGCGGCCTTTTCGGCCAATGACCAAAAGACATGTCCGGTACTGTACTGCACACCGCTGTAGCCGACCGATCCTTCTGTAGTTCACAGTGAGACACAAACGGCAGATAGTCACTTGTAACAGAAAAGCACTCATTCCGGTTGTTCATTACTGGAATTCTTGTGAAAATCCAGAATGCCTCCAACGCTCTCCTTACCGAAATATCTCCTACAACGACCAAGATGGTACACTTCACCTCAAAGTCATTCCCGTTATGCGCACCACCCCTATGCTTTCCAAGTGGGGTGGTTATCAATCCACGTCGTTTGCTTGATAGATGTTCCCTCACACGTACTGCGAAATCCCTTCCCGTTTCTCCGCTTTATTTGGCGTTACACGCCATGCACTCGATCTGATAAATTCCTCCAATCTTTGAGCAGTAGCCTAATCTTCCACTTGGGCAAATAACGCAATTTTCAGAAGGAGGCTGCTGATCGTAGAGTCTATTCCGAACTAACTGCCGCTTAATGTTGTCGTTAAGAATGTTCACTAAGACGACGTCGTCCTGCAGTTGTGCCCTTATAATAGCTCTTTGAAGTTTAGCAGTGACTCTATCGGAGATGAGCGGTAGGACGAGAGGCTCCTTGTCTACTCGGGATCTATCATGGGAGTTAGCGTGAGATCTTCTATGGCCACTTGAAACCCTATAGCCGTTTGAAGTGGATATATTTGAAGCGAACGTAAAGATTCTTGACGTTCGCTGGGGCCCGTACACATGCGAACTGCCGTTCGGAACATGTTGCTGACAACAGCCCTCTTCACAGCGGTGGGGTGTGCTGACCTTGCGTGAATCAAGATGTTTCTCGAGCTTGGTTTCCGGTACCATTTCACGCTAACTATTCCCTCACCGGACGCCTTCACTTGCGTGTTTATATAAGGATAAGGATAAAGGACGGCGTTACTCAATCCCTTCTGGGATGCGCCAGCGCATTCTACTTCTACGGGCTGTCGTGAAGGCGACATGAATGCGTATTTGGCCATACAATGACTTGCGGTGGCCAGCCGATGAGCAAGTCAGCGCTTTATCCTTTCCAGACACGTCTGGTACCAATTCACCGACCCCGAAGGGATGGAAGGCTTGGTTGGCCTGGGCGGGAAATCCGAACCACCAACCTGGTATCGGGTGCACGCGACAGTCGCGCCTCCTCCGACTGCGCTGCACGCGCCCACTGCGCTGCACGCGCCCGTTTATATAAGCAAGCCGATCATTAGTCGGAGCTTCTCTGGTAAGTCTAATGTACTAAGATTGCTCGTTCTTTAACCTGAAAAAGTCATCCATTTCGGATTGTGTCGATAATAATGATACAGCAATCATCTATCTATCTACAATACATTAGCGGTGAGCGGTCAAGCACCGGTTGCTCAATCCTACTCATAAAGCATACGGCAAGGACCGGCGCTAATCGTTGATCCCCTTACTTGGGAATAAAAAGAACCTGACCATTTGAAGACATTGCAATGCAAACATTCTTTGACTAGAATCATGATGTACGCCTTCGACAATCCAAGGGTGTTTATGTTCCTCACATGCAAATCCAACATTTCAGATAGAGCCGGCAGGGCTTCCTCGGTTTGGACGTTGGTGTAAAGTGACGTCACATCAAATGACTCTATTACACAGCTCTCACCGAAGTTAGAGTTGTGTAGTATTTCAAGAAATTTGCTTGTGTTAGTCAGATGAGCAGGAACTTTGGTCAACAACTGGCTCACAATACTATTCAGGAAGCAGGAAATCCGATCGGTTGGTCCGCCAACACAACTGATTATAGGTCTTATTT
This sequence comes from Heligmosomoides polygyrus polygyrus, assembly GCA_947396885.1. Taxonomy (NCBI): domain Eukaryota; kingdom Metazoa; phylum Nematoda; class Chromadorea; order Rhabditida; family Heligmosomidae; genus Heligmosomoides; species Heligmosomoides polygyrus. Next base: position 12,612 of record CANDYH010000527.1, on the reverse strand, counting down.
CATAAGTGGCCGGTGACGTGGATTGCATATCCTCTTGGGATAGCTTGTGCGTTTTTACTAGGTTGTAAAAAACTGGACAACTCGGGCTATCCAATCTGAGATCTCTGAGAAACCTTTGTCGATACCGGCAGAGATTCCAGTTGTCATCTAAGTACGATTAAGACTCCTGCACTGCGACTTGAAATCTTTCTCACTAACGCGATGATATATGGAGGTATCGCTAAGATGGAGTTCGATTATAGCTCGATCTAAAGTTTGCGGCATAACAAGGAACTCTCCCCCTTTATCGCTAATGGAGATTCGCAGCGTACCATTAGAGCTGAGTCCTTGCCATCGAGCACTATTCAAGTTCGTGTCGTGGTTTCGCTTGTTGAGAACCTCCAACACACCAGACGACAAAATTCTGAACTAGGAATCCGCGTCAGGCACAGGAACAGGTTATTTATAGAACTTACGTGGAAATGGAAAGCTGGTAATTATCCATTGGAATTCAAGAGAATTTCTTGCGTACCTCGCTCCTACTTCTGTTCCGCATCAGGTCTCTAAGCCTATGTAAGCATCCCACCACTTTCAAAGCATTTCGTGCTGAGATACACCCTCAGTGGATAACGTTGCTCACTTGAGGCGGAGTTCTACAAGTAAAGCAGTTAAGAACAACCGAAATGAGCGCCCAGCTGCTGCAATAAATCACCTTTTTCCGTTTGTGTCTCATTGTGAACTGTAGAACGACAATGGCTGAAAACTCAACAGATTATTTAATTCGCTCCTACCGGTCGTCAAAAACAGGCTGAACACCTACCTTTGGCGATAAACCTAGGTGAGTTTCTCCCTCTCCTTTAAACACTTTGAGGTGATTGTGGAGGTGGGTCGGAAACAACTGGCTTCCGAACCACAAACTTGGGTGATGAAACCGGCGAGGCTTGACAGTATACAAAGTACGGGTGGCTAACAATAAACCCTTCTTTTATATATAAGGAGATATACAGGGGGATTTCGCGTCATTTAGAGGTGTATGACGGATCTGGATTCTGCTGACAAATTTGTCTGAAGTGGCGACGTTTTCATTAGAGGAAACAGGCTGGGAAGAACAATTCAAACTCATATTTTACGCTTTAGAATCGACATACGACTTTCCGTTTTGGATGTATGTATCGAGCAAGAAATGCACCGAACAAACAACGACTGTTGTGATATGACTACGCATTGTCGGAAACACAGTTGAAGAGTCCACTGAGATCTGCTGTGTTATGGAGTGGGAAATACGCTCCATAACATCCGAAAGCCTAGCTCCAGATTCAGTACGACGTACCTGGCGACCGTAGAACTAGCGTTAACGCTATCCACCCTCCTGAGTAACAATACCATCTAATCTTCTCTGTGAAAACCTCCTCTGTTTTCAGCTCAATCGCACTAGTTTACATACTTGTCAGTACATTTGAGCTACAATTCCTGATTCTGGGTCTTGCGAGGTCTCAATTCCTTCAATTGCGATAGCAGTTTGTCACGTTTTTAACTGTTTGTTGTAGCTTCCCGTAGCTGACTTGTTCCTACGCCTATCCGTGTGCAATAAATGAAGAGATAAATAAAACCTTCATAAGTAGTCTCAAGCTACTCAAAGCAAGGGTTTGTATGAGTGTGAATTGCTACTCCGCACATTCCCCCGCTGCGAAGCCTTATAAATAGCATAAACGTTAATAAGCAAGTAAAATTCGTCACACTTTTGACAACCACATGGCCCAGTCCTCCTAGCTACATCCTCCAATTGTAAGATTTCCTTCTTCCTGTTCATCCAAACAAGCGATGCGACTTTGCGGTGGATAGAGGGATAAACAATTTATGATTACTCAAACAACGACAACATTTTCTGAACGTGTTCCACATATGTATGTATGCTTCACAATTGACAAGGCCATCCGGTTTGGGACGTGTTTTTCAAAGCGAAAGGAGCATCCTGAATCCCATCAAGCATTGGAAATTAATAAATGATTCTGAAACACCCAACAGTGGAAAGCATTAGAATTGACACGCCTTCTCGCTGTAACTGACCTTCTCTTTATGGCACCGAACTAACCAACAGGGAGCAACGACTTTACGGAAATAATGGGGGAGCTCAGCCAAAGCACTGACTGTCGTGCGTTCAAATATGACGTTCATTGTAGCAATGGATATACACTAGTCAATCGTGGATAACTAAAAGGGAGAATAGAATAGAAGAGTTACTCGAGAAGATACTTTTCTGGGGCGCAGTTCGGGAATACGCTGGAATGTCTGCGCAATACCTTTCGGCGTGCGTTTGATCTCAAAATGGATGAAAGAAGGAGAGGGAGATGTCGAAGCAGCGCATAACAGTGGTTCGCTCGCTCTAAGACATTGGGCTGAAAAGCCGCATATAACCTGAATAGGAGCACGCGACGTGAAGGAAGCAAACGTCGGTCAATGGGGGCCGAATGACTGCAGCCATTAACCATGAAAGGACTGCCCTGACGCAGTAGAAGATGAGAAGTAGTGATGTGGACGCCGGCAGACGACCAAGCGATCATCCGGGGATGATGTGAGGCGTAGCGACGACGCTGTGACAGGTTTGCTCAGAGCTCAATGGTCCCCGAGGAGTACACCCATTAGTCGCCCCCACCCCTTTACATCGGCCCCCATTTCGATCTGCCATTCCCAATTGCCCCGACGAGACGACGAAAACGAGAGTCGATTGAAGGACTTCGCGTCTCGCCTGAATTAGGTGGCCGAGCGGCGACAACGGACCGCTCCGGGTACAATGCAGGAGAGGAAAGCGGCCGGCAGAACCCCTTATCACAGCCGCAGTTCGAGAGAATGGCTGAAGGCTCACAGCTGTGCCCGAGGCTTACCACTGGCATTGTAACACACAAGAAAAATTAGAAATTCAAAGAAGTAAAGAAAGGTGTAAAGTGTTATTTTTTAAATTGTAAATAAATAAAACAATGTTATATAATATAGAAGATATAAAAAGGTTCGTCTCGCCACTATCTTTAGACGAACCTTTGTGTTATGCTCCTCCCGTGGCACTTCTGTGAAGAAGAGGAGCATATTTTAAGATATCTTTAAAAGCTCTCTCTGTGAGAACTGAATTACGAATATGAAAATAGGAAGGAGATCAGACGAACAGAGATGGATAGAAAGACGATGAGAACAATTTGATACAATTTCAGAAGATTGAGCGAAAAAGTGCAGATAGATGAGTGGTAGAAAACAAGTGGATTAAATAAATAATGATATGTACTTTTAGGAAATAGTTTTGAATAGTATTAAATAGTGAAATTTATGACTAAAGGGACGAAATGTTATTATAATAACAATAATAACTAGTATTAGTAATATTCCACGGATCTCCCTCGTTAGAGAGCCTTCGAGCTCTCTTGTTAAGAGGGATCTCGTGCCGCTTGCCGCAGGGCCACGCGTCCTCGGGTGGTGGTGGATAGGGGAATGAAACGCGAACCAAATGCGATACCGCCCAGAGACGCAGGTGGGATGCAGTGGATGGACTCCTTGCTCCTGCTGTGCTCCTTGTGCGTGGGAGCGGCATGTTCATGCACAATGTGCGTGGAGGTGTTTGCGCCTGCGCGATTGTAACTGTGTCGTCCCGGCCAAAAGCTTGCACACTGCAGACTGGGAGTACATGTAAGGCGATTCGAGGCCGCCTTAGAAGTCTCGCCCACACGACTGAACCTGACTAGCTACCGTGTGTACTCCAGTCAAACACAGCAGCACTAAAGCGCGATCTGTACTTACAACCGCCGCAAGCTCGCTTCGATAGCACCCGATGCGAGCGTTTCGGTCGAGAACCTGATGATGCAAGCCAGGAAGATTAAGTACGACGTCATCGGACTGACCGAGACGAGAAGACACCACTCCCTACACGCCGCCTACGACTCCGGAGAAGAACTGTTCCTCGGAACATGCGACAGCAGGGGAGTAGGCGGCGTTGGTGTCCTCGTCAACACGCACTTGGCCATGAACATCGATTCGTACGAGTCTCTGACAAGCCGAATTGGACGTCTGCGACTAAAGCGATGTGGCTCCGTGCCAGCTTTGACTGTATTCGTCGCGTATGCCCCAACATCCGACTACGACGACGAAGAGGTCGAAGCCTTCTACGTGGAGCTGGAGAAGTTCTATAAGGAAGATCACACCTTCTGCAAGGTGATCGTCGGCGACTTCAACGCCAAGATCGGGCCACGAAGGTCGCTGGAAGAACTTCACATGGGAACCTACGGTTTGGAGTGGAACGAGCAAGGTGAAAAGCTGTCTGGGTTTATCATGTCGACCAAGACCATCCATGGAAAATTACAGTTCCAGAAGCCTCCCTCCCTACGATGGACCTGGGAATCCCCGGTGGCCAGTTCCACAACGAGATCGACCACATCATCTTCAATCGCAAGTATTGCCTGACCGACGCTCCGTTATCCCCAAGTTCTACGGGATCGGACCCGCCGCCTCCTTCGGGCGAGGTTCCGCTTTTCGCGTCAAGGAGAGAAGGCCGCAAAGTTCAAGAAGAGGAGTCCCAGAGCAACCATCAACTGGGACATGTGCAATTCTCTTGCCTCCTTACGCCAGCGTGCAGCATGAGCGTCAACTGACGTCCGAGCTTTCGAAGCTATGCAGAGCGGCGATAAAGGAAGATCTTAAGGAGAGAAGGGGGGAGTGTTGGCTGAAGCTGCAGGGGCAGGATTGAGCAATGCCCGGCCGGAACATCGCCAACTTCAAGACCAAGATGACCGCTCTCCGACGTCCTGACGGAACCGCCACCTCTTCCAGAAGGACCATGGAGAAGGTCATCCACGACTTCTTCTCCGATCTCTTCGATAGCCACTATACTTGTGCTCGAATAATCGAATTCGAATAATTATTCGAATATTTTATTCGAATTCGATTTTCGATTATTTGATTATTCGAGTTTCGCAAATTTGAATAATTATTCGAACTCGATTATTCGAGTTTCGCAAATTCGAATAATTATTCGAATTCGATTATTCGAGGTTTGCAATTTCGAATAATTATTCGAATTCGATTATTCGAGGTGCGAAAATTCGAATAATATTCGAATTTCGAATACGTGGTTGTTTCGAATGTGGCATAATGATGATTTTTGTGAGCGGCGTTCATTCCGGTGACGATTGTTTTCGATAGCACGCTGTCGAGAAGCTCACCGTTACGAGAACGCATTCAATATCCTACTACACATATGTAGAAGGGTAGTGTGTGTGCGCGTGCGTGTTCCCATCAGTTCATCACAACTGGCGTGTAGCATGGTGTATTGGCGATACTGACCGCTGTTGATGGCGATCGACTGCGGTCCAAAACTTCAGCCCTTGGGATAGTCGATCTCGCTGAACACAAATTTGAAGTTCGTTTTTGAAATTATTGGTTGAAGTTGATCGAGCTATTGATTTTCTAAGGGGAATTCGTTGAGGCGAATCGTATGACCGGTCTTTGTCGATATTTTAAAACCTAACTTCACATTTGCGTTCTCTGCGACCCCGACTGTCATCAATGTCATACACTTGAATACTCCATGGAATTTGCACAATCAACACAAATTTCGACGGAAAATTAGAAAATGAGTTCAGATTCGTGTTCAGCGACCTCGATTACCTCAGGCCTGAAGTTTCGAGCTTGTTGAGTGATATTTACGAAAAATATTATTTGGTTAATTTGGTTAATATCTCTTGATGGCAACCGTTACTGCAAAAGCTAACTTAAGATTCGTGTTCAACGACCTCGATTACTTCGGGACTGAAGCTCACAGTTTGCATATATGACACGATTATATAAATTCAAAGTTTTTCAAATCAAATTCAACGTTTTTAAACGGGAAGATTTCAGAAGAACGTTGAAATTTATTTCAAAAACGTTGAATTTTAACTGAAAATGATGTATAACTCCACAATTTGATTGGCTGACGATTCCTGTGAGATAACGAAATGAACAAATGGAGTGAACGGTTTTTTTTTCGCAAAACTTCGCACTTGTGCGTAAATGTTTTGCACATGTATTTCTGTAGGAATTCTTTTTGTAGGATTTTGTTTGTAGGAAAAAAGTTCTCATGTCTTGCCATCTCAACGAGTATTGTAAACGGTTCTTAGAAGATATTGAATATATTCATTATTTGCTTTTTTTAAAGAATTCAAATCTTTTATTCTGTCTCTGGCGAATGTTGTCGTTGAACTTACTTTACTACGGTTACTTGAACCTATACAATGCGCTTTTGAAGTGAGTAAACGATATCAAACGAAATTGGCTAATACAAAAATCGCATCGTCCTTATTAATACACCCCGGTGCAAAATTACAGGTACCCCCGATTTGTCCATTAGCACCCGAAGGATCCGCTGCCTAGGTTCAGCGGTTACCGTCGTATTCCTCACTATCGAAAGCCTCTATAGAAAAATTTTAAGCAGGTTATTTCATCAGTACAGGATACCACGAACTTTTATTGAAAATTTAACGATTGGAGACCAGTGCAAAATATAAGTTCCCTTCATAAAAAACCTGATTAATCACAAAAGTGCCTACAGACAAAGTAAGATTAATACTTCGTCACATCTCCTTTGTTACAGCCATATCGAAAATTCTATTTTGCATACTACTGATTAGGTTATCAACAACAGTTCGTTCAACATTGGCTCATGCATGAAGTATGGCGTTCTTCAGATCAGAAACCTAAGTGTAAGTGGTTCCATTTTTGCACGCTTTGTGTACAAGAATGCCTCACAAGTTCTCTATCAACGGTGAGATCTGGAGGACAACTAGCCCTCTCCAAAAGTTGAATTGTATTAGAGTTTAGCCAACCTCTTATAAACCTTATGGAAAAGTACAGAATAACTACACTCGCAAGGTTCTTATTCGCATTGGCGTGTTCCATTACTCTAAGGTAGCTAAAGCATCGATAAGGAACAAATACCTGGGTCTTCACACATTGGCTTCTCACAGGAAACTCTTTGATATTTGCCGGGTTTATAAGTTAATCCACTTTTCGCGCTTTGGAGGCTCCAAATTCTTTTATCTGCGTGCGTCTCAAACAAAAAGGGAGCCTGAGAAGCTTCTTATCAGTCGGCCTTGGAATAAGCTGAAGGTGGCCCGTTCTCCTCATAGGACATTGGTTTGACTCGCCCTAGGTGTGTCTTCATGTTGTTGTGTTGTTGTTATAGTTTTTGCCGCTTGCGCTTATCGCGAACGTATTGAATAAATAAATAAATAAACCTGCAGTTGACTGCGATACGAACGTACATAACGTAGAGTGCAATAAATAAATTAATTAAAAATATGGTCAGCACACATCTTCATCTTAACATGTGGGTTTATAGCTAGCTTCGAGGGAAGGTCAGAAGTGCAAGCTAGGTACAGGATCGGCAATAGTACACCTCTCTGTAGCACTCCACTTTTGCAGGCACAGTATTACGAAAATTAGAGTTTCCAACTTTGACACGCATATGCCTTCCACTCAAGTAAGAAGGTGTCACTTTAGGAAAGACAAATGAATTTCATTTTGGTAAAGCTTGCGCAAAGGGTTTTAGTGATTAACCTTATAAAAAGCTTTGAACGAACTGAATTGAACCACGTCAATGGAATTTCCATTGTTCAGTGCAAGGTTTCAATCAAATAAGCAATTATAAAGGTGAGAGGCGGTGGAAGCACCTGCCTTGAAGTCGTGTTGTTCGCACGGAATCAAATTACTTCTAGATATAGATACAAGCCAGAAATTTATCTCTGACAATGTGTTCCATCACTTCTATTGGGGTGGGAATTTTTAGGTTGGCCCAAAAGTTTTGGCGGTTCTTGTGCAAACGCTTTTCGTTCGTTTATTACCGAACCAATATTCAAGATATTTCGCATTTTTATGTCTGATACGGAATTCATCGCTCTGTCTGATGAAATAATTTGTGTTTCACCTATGCTTAATAAATGTGTTTCTTAGACGACTTGTTGAAGTATGTGGAAGCAGCAATCCCGAACGGCATTCCATTGGTTTTATTTCAATTACGAACTGGTTTCAATCTGGCAAGAGGCCGCTCGGCAAATCAAACGCATGTGGAGCCGAATAGTGTTGGAGAAAGAGTGTGCAACGATGGTTCGAGGAGCTTCGTTCTGGAGATTTCAGTCTTGAAGATGCACCCCAAAGCGGTAGACCTGCAGCAATTCAGGAATACGATTCGAAGGCCTTCGATGGAAAGTGGAAACAAATCCATCGAGACCGGTCCGTGAGATAGCGGAAGGTCTAGGAGTCAGTAAAACTGCTGTTGTGGATGGATTAAGACGCATCGGAAAGGTGAAAACATCGGAAAGTGGGTGCATCACAATTTGAGTGGTGGTCAAAAATTGTCGCGTTTCGAAATCTGTTCTGTTTTGTTTCTCCGGAAGCAAACCGACCGTTTTGGATCGTCGTCACATGTAATGAAAAGTGGTTTCTGTACAATAACCGAAGACGAACGCGACTGTGGATTGATGTCGGAGAACCTCTAGGCACTTCCCAACGCCTGTATCCTACCAGAAAAAGACGATGGTAACAGGGTGGTGGTGGTCGGCGGCTGGCGTGATTTACTACAGCTTTTCTTGAACCAGGCCGCGCCATCACAGCGGTGCCCTGCCGAGACGAAATCGACGAGGTCTACCGAAAATTGCGTGAGCTGCAGCCGGCACTGGTCAACAGAAAAGTTCCCATTCTTCTGTACGACAACGCCGGCCCACACGTTTCGCAAATCACCGTGCGAAAATTAAACGAACGGAGTTGAAGTTCTGCCTCATAAACCATACTCAATAGACCTTGCGCCAACCAACTTCCACCTTGTTAGGCACTTTCAGAACATTCTCGCTGGTAGAACCTTCGCAAATCAGGAGCACACAAAAACAGGCTTTCTAGAATTTTTTGCATCTCTTTATTCAACCAGTGTCGCTCTGGAGAAAAGTGCGCTAATTCGAGAATTGCTTGTTTCGATGGAATCGGTTCAGTATAAAGAAAGTTATGATCGTTTAAACTTGACCAGTCAAAACCCAAAACTTTCCGGCCAGCCTAATAGTTACTAGTTAGTTAGGGGAATACCATATCGCCAAAGTTCTTCAGCCCCACCCTCGAAAACGTCATGCGCAAACTAGAATGGGAAGGCATGAGAGTGAAGGTCTTTATTTTCGACCTCAAACTTGGGTGTTTAAACCGCTTATAACTCAACCGCACATAATATTACCGCAACGAGACTAGACATTCAAAAAAGGCACTGTATTAAGATAAAGAAAGCCCCTATAATCTAGAAAAAATAAGAGCACAAGAAATGAAGGCCTCAGTGGCCTCAGATGATGAGTCCAACTGCGTAGGCCGCAGTCTGACATTTTCTTTTACGCCAAGATCTTCCATCTGATAAGCATGAGAAGCGTACAGAATGTCAACAGAAACCTAACCTAATGGCCATCTACTGCTGCCCTTAGAATCTGCCACGTCAACATTTTCAATGAAATAAGCACAGTTACTGCCCGTTGGTTTAGACTTATGAGACGACACGTGAAAGAGTGCCGCAACGGCAGCTGGTAGTTGGCGAGGTCATTTTGCTTCCTAACAAGGGGAGATGCTCTATACAGAAGAGGAAACCTCTCGACGGCGCTCTCAGACAGACACCGTCCATTACTTGACGCTGCAAAGCGGAGAAGATGTCGAGCTCGGCGCATTTCCATCGCGACGCCTAACAACGCGTCCGCTCGTGATGAAGAAGGAATTACTCCGAGCAATAAATTATAAGCGCACAGCGGATATGTACAATGACGAACCGGCACGGCTCTGAGGTGAGTGGCAGAACGAGGCAGGAAATGCTGTGCAGAACAGAACATGCAACCTTCTTGAAGGCAAGGGCGCGCTACATCTTATCTTCTAATGTCAGAAGACGACTTTTAACAGTCAAAACGTACGCAGAGCTAAATAGGATGTAGTGGGTTTCTGCTTTTGAAATCTTCTAACGCCGATATTTCACGATTCTTTGGCCTTATTCATTCCAAAACACATGGAAGTTCGAAAGATTTCATGCAGAGAAAAAATCGCAGTACATGGCATTCCGCTGTTCAGCTGGCCCTTCACACTTTCGCCAAAAAATAGCGCACCCCGCATGTATACCATTTTTGCTGCTTTCAATAGCATTGTTCAAGGTAAATTTCCTTCGTTGACGAGTAGACTTCATGTCGGTTTGGTTAGGGAGCTGATGAGTAATGTTGAAAACTTCAAATATGTATCGAGATCTCGTAGGATGTATGAATTACGATCTGCGATTTAATATAGTTCTGCTCGAATGAGCTATTCGTAAGGGGCATTTGAATGATTTTTATTCGAATTTGAATATTCAAAAAATCGCCGTGTTCGAATGAATCAGAATTCGAGTATTCCAAGTTTGCGAGCATTCGTTAAATTATTCATTAGAATATTCGAAAATTGTCAAAAAACGCACAAATATTCGAAGATTCAAAGAATGTCATTCAAACGTTGGGGCTCCATTTTGACTCTGCGGGCACAATGCAATAGGCAATTTAGGATCTGCATTGTTTCGCAAAACACAAGCACGGATATTTTGCATGTACTGGAAGCCCAGAGACTGCAAGTGGTACGTCGTCTCCCTTTCGCTCCATAGGTGATGCAGTCTCCTAATTCCTCCTCCACAATACCACACCGGAGTGAAGAACGAATGCATCAAAAGCTGCACCACCAGGAGCTTCACCGGCGAAAGCGATTCCTAAAAAAATCCTTTTTACACCTTCCAGGTTTGGTAAATCTTTATTGCAGCCGACGTTTCGACGAACTCGTCTTTCTCAAGGCCTGAAAGAAGCTCGAAATGTTTTTGATTCTGTGAAATTCACTGGATCAAAAACATCGCGTCCACCTCTTTACCAGGAACAACATGCTCCCAGGAGTACTAGGAGACCCCACCACATCTTGCATACGAACTCACCGTTCCCTGCAGCGCAAAGAAACCGGATCAACTGGCCACCATGGAGCAAGTGAGACCTACTGTATGGTCGAGTATACTGCTCCCAGTGCCAGAGAGCAGAAATGTGCACAAAGCAGTATACGCGATCTCACAGCCCGCACAAACGGATAAAGGGCAAAAATTCACTGGTAACGAAGATGCATTCGTTTCTGTTGTTCATGGCTGGATTTCCTTCGCGAATCCAGAAGGCCTCGAGAGCCTTTCTGGTTCCTATTTCGTCTTCATGATACAACACCGTGCATTTTACATTGAAGTCGTCCCCGGAGTGAGCTTCCCTTCGATGCTTACCAAGCGGCGTTAGTAAGCTTTGCCTCCTCTTACCAGCAAGGTGCTCTTTAACGCGAGTGCCTAGCACCCTCCGAGTTTCCCCATTGTATAGATCACCGCAGGTCAAGCACTCCAACGGGTAGATGACGCCTTTTTGTGCGCAATCTCCTGTCCTCCCATGCGGACAAGTCACGCAGTGTTGCATTATGCAGACACGGTCATATAACCGATTGCGGACAAGCTGCCGCTTAATGTTGTCTCTTGGTATATTTGCCAGTACAACATCCCTATCCAAGCCTGTTCGCATTAGACATTGGCGCACAGCTGCAGTGACACTGTCCGAAATGAAAGGTAGTGAAAGACAGATTTTGTTGCTAAACGCGTTCATATTGGGCCCGCGTCGTGTTCTGCTTTCTCGCACTTCATACCCATTGAGCCTGGCAATTTTGCAGGCTAACGTCGTGACTCTTCGCGCTCCTCGTCACCCGTACACATCCTTGTTGCTGTTCTAAACATGTTACGAAGCACAGCACGTTTCACAGCAGAAGGATGAGCCGACTTAGCGTGGATGATGATATTCTTGGAGCTGCCCTTGCGGTACCATTTCACACTGTATTGGCCGTTTGAAACCCTGATTTGTGTATTCAAAAAAAGTAGCCAGCCTTCGCACGGAAGCTCTCGCGTGAACTTTATGTACTGTGATTGTGTGTTAAGAATGTTAAACAGCTCATCCATTTCGGTTTGAGTTGTTTTTACGGCACAACAATCGTCGATGTATCGACAGTACATTATCGGTAGGCGTTCTAGCACCGGTCGTTCAATCTTGCCCATGGAGATTTCGTCGAAACGTCGGCCGCAATAAAGATTTACCAAACCTGGAAGGTGTAAAAAGGATTTTTTTAAGAACTTACGTCCAAGATGCCCAGGTTTCAAGAGCGTCGAACTTGGAGGTTATTGAGCGATGTACCGCCGCAAATGTTCGACCTAGTGAGAGAAGCTCTATCGCTTCGCCAGAAGATTGTCATCGCACGGCAATCTTTAATCTTCCCCCAGCGCTGCAGAGCAACTGGTCTAGTTCCAAGGTTCATCAAAAATAAGAAGCTAGGAGCAATGTGTGGCTTGCCAGAAGACCACCCCAGAATCATGGCTGTTTACAAGTCGTTGCTGGGAGCTGCAATCAAGCAAAAGCAATACACGCTGCATTCTTCGCTGTTAAAGTGTACTTCGAAGAAAGAATCTTGTCGACGGTTGCTTGATACTGAGATCTGGAGAAGGATTGAAGGCGGATCGAAAGAGATCTGTGATGTTCTTCGGTCAAGAGCAAAGTTCACCCTTTCCGCAAAGTTCAACTCTCT
>CANDYH010000526.1:0-20910 GCA_947396885.1 Heligmosomoides polygyrus polygyrus | reverse complement strand
GTGAACGAAAACATGATTAAGGTCTACGCACCTTGATATTGCTCCGCAAACTTCTTTATGTCCTCAGCAGTAACCTTCTTGAACACTTGCCTCCACACATTTATGCTCTCCTCATCTAACACATTTTCGTCGTCAACAATGCCTAAATGATGAAGTAATTGGCCATGAGGTAATTGAAGAGAACACAAAAGACAAAACAGTTCCCCATGTCCCCTAATAGCAGGGGCAGTTTGCTTCCAAACCCACTCAACCCACGAGCAGAAGGTGTGCAAAGAACACTTAGCAGCGAAGTACGCAGTATTGCAGCAAAGAGTGCCGCGGCGATTTGCTTGAAGGGATACGGAAGACGTGGCGAAGACGTCGTTCAGCGGGCGTCGGGATTCAGAAGACGTGACGCAAACATAGTCCAACGTGGGCCGGGATCCAGAACAGTAAGTCCCATTAAGGAAAGACCAGTAATGGGTGGCAGTAAGGGAGGACCAGTATTCTCACTCACAATCGTCCAACATCCACGGATCTCCCTCGTTAGAAAGTGTTCGGGCTCTGTTCTTAAGAGGGATCTCGGGCCGCTTGTCGGAGGGCCACGTGGCGCGTCCCGGGTGGTGGAAGGGGGAATGAAAACGCGAACCAAATGCGACTGGCCAGAGACGCAGGTGGGATGCAGGGGATGGACTCCTTGCTCCTGCTGTGTCGGGTCGACGCGTTCCTTGTGCGTGAGAGCGGCATGTTCATGCACAGTGTGCGTGTATGTGTCCGTGACTGTGCGGATTGTAACTGTGGCGGCCTGGCCAAAAGCTTGCACTCGGTAGACTGGGAATACAAGTAAGGCGATTCGAGGCCGCCTTAATAGAATTAGGTGAAATCTATACGTAAAATTATTTAGATAATTATTATATTATTAATTATTAAAACTAAAATTATTTTCATAGCTCTTTAATAACATAGAATACAATGTTACAGCAATTTTGAACAAAGGACAACAACATAATCTAAAACAACGACAGCTAACAATGACTTAAACATGTTTATAATTAGTTATCCCGAAGCTCATCAGTGAAGAAAGCAACTAATTAATTTAGTTGCTAGTACTGTATTGTGCGAAATATTTTTTAAAATTGTGCTTTAACTTGTGCTAGCAACTAAATTTTACAATTGAAAAAACAGGTGTTATAATTTTAATTTTCACCTTTTATTTATAATTAATTTTTGTTTTTGGTGTTTTTTATTTCTTTATTGTCCTTAATTGTCAAACAAATCGATTTTTCTGAAAGCGGTCCAAGGTGACACCGTTCGATAGAGCTTTTCGTGCTGAACAGGACAGTTTTATTGCGAGTGTCGAGAAGTAAAACGTGGGCGAGTAAGGGCGGAAGAAACATCACCGCTCCCCCCCCCCCCCGCCGCTCTAAAATGGCGGATGTGGCTAAAGCAGTTTAGGCAGGTGGGGAGTTGTGGGCATTTCATCGTAAAGCATATTGACTGGTCGCGTCTCCCGTTGTGGTCGACCGAAATCGAAAAAAAATTGGGTCGCACCTGCATATTCGCATCGCTGTAACTTAGTTTATTCATATGCTACAGCGCTGTGCTCTAATGTGCTTAAGAGCCTTGTGCTGTGTACAAAACACTCGAGGTGCAGTCGGAAATATTCGAATTTGTTGCTCTCCGAGCACGCGCGCGAGAGCTGTTTGCAAGCAGTCGCCCCACTCGATTACTAGGTTCGATCCTATATGCATTGTTCACGGCCCACTCCAAAGGCAAGTTGGGCAGTCTTAAAGCAATTCCTGGGTAGGAGGGCTGCGAAGTTCCGATAAAATTCTTCAAACGCTCATTCTACAACCAGTCGCCCGCTCGACTGTTACAGCCTGTCGCGCGCACTCGATTGATTCTGTCGGGCCTATATGCACTGTTCAACTCTACTGAGATTTATACGTCAAAAGATAGAGCTCGAGCTGCTCAGCTCAAGATTATGTTTATTTTCATAAGTGCTTTATTTTAAAAAAGTTATTTAAAAAAGCCGTATTGGAACGTTCCAAAGCGGCTTTTACGGCAATTGACCAAATACATGCGCAGTACTGTATCTACCATATTCACATCCAATTGGGGGGTTTTGGAATCAAACTGATCATCTTCCAAGCAAAAGGTTGCTTTCCATAATAAACCCTACTCCCATTATGAAGGTCGAAATCCTTGTCTCAGTAGAATTCACTGTCACTTTCCTCGAAAACATATAATTCACTTTTCCAAAAACGCAAACACAGTGTTTGAAACTTTGTGAACCTTTTATTTTCGCAAAACGAAACGAATAATATTTAGCACTTTAAAAGTAGGAAAACACATTTTCAGTGTCTTCGTAGAATAGGCCCCATACACTAGCCCAGCATTTCGATTCTCCTTTGGTTGGTAGCGAAAATTGGATCTACGTGTAGTTGCGCGCTTGGAAACCCTACAACCGAATCAATTGTAGGAAATGTACAAATCATTTTTGCAGTATAAAAATTGTGTCAACTTTGATGAGGACACGGTGTGAGCTCCTCCTTCTTTTCATACACTCAAAAATTGATGCTTTACTGCACGTAGAATCAGTATTTGATGGATTGTTTTAACTGCAAAAATTAATATTTCATACGGTTTTAAGCACTCACAAGGGAAAGGTCTGAAGCGTATGTCTGAACGGGGACAGCGAGTCATATATGAAGAATCCCCAACCATCAATTAGTGTAAAAATGTGTTTCCTTTTTGCCAAGTCGTTAAATCAAAGGAGTAAGGGGACCTTGAAGTCACAATGAGATACGGCGCATCACGAGTTTGGGGGTCTTGTACGCCTGCGATGCCTCATCCGGGAAGCGGCTCGGAGCGCAGTGGAAGTGACGTTGCTTCGTGCGAGGAAGGTCGGGGTTTGGTCGATGTGTGCTGCTGCATTTTTGCATTTCGCTTGCCTGGTTGAGACTTGAAGGATTCTCAAGTCTATACCATTTCTAGTGTTTTTTTTTGCGCAATTTTCCAAAGGCGTGCTGTGGTATTCAGCATAATGATGTACGAACGTTCAACACCAGTAAGGCACAGGCACAATGTGCATGAAGTAGAGCTGGTCACAATGCGGACAGCGTGTATGAGCTACAGGCTCCTCACAGTTTGTTTCCCTACATGGAGCAATGACCTTGGGAAAAACGATTCCGCGCGGAATATCAAAAGAAACCGGAACGTGACGTCGGAGGTGGTTGAAATGTGGGACAATGACTGTGAACCACTCAAATTGATCTAAGCGGCCGTCGACACACTCTTTCACTCGTCTTTGCCACGTGGCGATTCAACCTACTATACCGCGAGCGAAGACCTTTAGTATTCGGATTATACTATCGGGTGTCACCGGTCAGATTCAGCCAGCCGAGGTGGGCTTCTTCATTTACATGAAATCGCTTATAAAGCGATTTCACTCCGACGTCATTGTGCATGATCTTCCTTTTGAGCTGCAAAAAAAGGATACAACATCCGGAAGGTAGGCGTCGAAGTTGCGGGTAGCTGAAGAAGGACGGATTTGCTATACTGACATTGAAGGTCGTGTCCCTGGTGTATCGAATCCTGTGCCATCCTCGCGTGAAAAACTGGTTGTTTATGCCTGGTTCAAAGCTGGCTTTACGACGTCACATCCTGGTCTCTTTTGAGAACCGGAGCAGAGTGACTTTTCCCTATGCCACTGGTACAAGTAGGGAAGCAAACCCTAAGGAGCCTGTAGCTTTTATACGCTGTACGTATTGTTACCAGTGCGTCTATTTCTTGCACTTTGTGGCTGTGAATCAGCGGTGTTCAACATTTATACATCATCATGTTAATACCTTCTTCATTGTCTTTTGGCTGAAAAATCGGTCTGTAATAAACAAGTCGCAAGAGGGGTACTCTCCACAGCATGCAGCTGCAAAAACGCGCAGAATACGTCTAAAACTATAATGTACAGTACCGTCCGTAAACATTCGCCAAAACGCGGCCGGCGGCGGATTAATCCGCCGCCGGCCGCGTTTTGGCGAATGTTTACCGACGTCATGATTCCTCAAATCTCAACCTATCAGTTAAAATGCAAAAGTGCAGCGGCGCAGAAGGATCGAACTCCCGACTTCCCTTGCATGAAGCATCGTCACTATCCACTGTGCACCGAGCCGCTTATGGGGCGAATGCATCGCGGGCGTACAGGAGACCCCAAAACTCGTGAGGCGCCGATTCCGTTGTGGCTTCAAAGACTCCTACTCTTTGGGTTTAGCGACTTGCCAAAAATTAAGCTCATTTGTACACTAGGTGAGGGGTGATTCTTCATATATGACTCGCTCTCGTCAGACATACGCTTCAAACCCTTCCCTTGTCAATTTATTGGGGTAAGTGGTTTATAAGTTGATAAGAAAGACAGGATCTGCTTTAACCACACACCTTTTCCTTTTTGCTTGGGAGGTGCTCAGTTTGATTTCAAAATTATCCAGCTTACGTATATAATTATCCAGTTTGACGTGAAACAGTATAGAAGTGTTGGTTATGGTAAAAACGCATTTTTGAATACAATAGATAGCTAAAGCGAGGATTTCGAAATTTTCTGTTTTCTGGCAAATCGACTTTCTGTTTTCTGGGAAATTTTTCAAAATTTCCGCTCTCCCCTTGTCGGGACTCTGCAAATGTGTCACAGACGTCACGCTACTTGCGTCCCGATTCAGAAAATTTGCACCGACGTCGTTCGACGTGCGTCCAGATCCAGAAGACGTGCCACAGATCAAACTTTGCGGAGCATGCGTTGGACTTTCAGATGACCTCTTAAGGGGGCTTCGTGTAAAAAGCGCACGCATGCTTGACTTTCACTTCGCTTCTCTGCCACACATGGGTAAAGTGAGCAGGGGAAGGGCGCGGGTGTAAGGCGAATGACTACAGAAATCGGAGTTACTGTGGTCGGACAGTTAATGGTATCGAACGGTCGACCAATGCCGATGAATTTTATTAATGTTCGTGCAGATTAAGCATTTGTAGGGACTGAGTCTTTCATGATTTGTTCCTCGCCACGAAGAGAACGGAAACCTAGTAGAATAAATCGCGTACGTGCGATAGAGGATGGACACGCTTCATAGGCGCCGTTTTGAAGTCCTCCCATCGTATCGCTATACTCTTCTATTAGGTCATCCAATAAGTGATGTCGTTTTTTGTGCACTATGGTTTTAGCTCATTATTTGTCGGCAGATTCATGTATTTCGAAGGTGCACTAAAGTGATTCCAAGGTAAATGAGACTTGCTCTTCTAGAATCTACCATTCTTTGAATTGATAGCTTGCAAGTTCAGGTGAAATCGTTTGGCAGATCTTAGAGGAGCATATTCGGCATTGCATGCTGTTCGAATTTCGGAAGGGTAGTAACACAACGGTTTTTCAGATCCGAGGCCACCCAACTTCTACAGCATTCTTCGGTAGACGCAGGATCTGCAGTATCGAGGAGAATCCATTCTTTTCAGTTAAGCACCGCTAGGTTGACCGAAGTCGTGTCGGTGGAGTCGGAACTAACTTTTAACTAGTGCCTTTACTTTTTGTTTATTAGGTATATTAAGTTTTGTTGATTTTTGATTTTATTTTTACTTTTCATTTTGTTTTGATTTGAATTTCTGACTTGCTTCACGTCATGAATAAAACATTTTACCTGAAACACGTTTCCGTCTTCAAATAGACATACATGCAAGTCGCCATTAACCGTTCGCTCAAAAATGTGCCAAAAATGAGATTATAGGTCCTCGTCGAAGATATATCACAAAATGCAAAAAAAGCCATCAGCGGCGAGAACCGAACCAATGAACCCAATCCTTTGGAGCTAGCACTTCACCGCTGAGCGCCGCCGCTGCTGACGGCGCTGGTAGCCGAACCGCTGATTACCGCGCAATACTGCGCCCAACGTTGATTGAGCGCGCCTAATACATGGAAGACATCGCGGCTTCCGCCGGCCATAACTCGCTTAGGAGATCCATCTAGCAAATTTGGTCTACATATCTGTGATCAGCATCTCGAGCTCTTTCACATGATATAGGTCTCAATCCGAAGTTCCATGGGAAGCTGAGGGCATTCTCTGGTAAGTAGCACCGTTCACTTCACCATCAAAAGCCTTATCGAACGGTACCCAACTTGGTCAAATTCGAAAATATTGGTTTTCGGTGACGTCATCGCCCGTCCGCTGCTGGCTCGTCCTCAATGCGAAATTGTCATAGAATCGATGTTTCGATACAGCTTTTCGAGCTGAACAGAATCGTTCCATCGCGAGTGTCAAAAACTCAAATGTGGGCGAGTAAGACCGGAATAAAGCTCACCGGTGCCATTCGCCGCTCTAAAACGGCAGTTGTGGTTAAGGCAGATTAGGCAGCTGGGAAGTTGTGAACAGGTAACCGTAAAATGCCTTCAACCCTCTGCTCGTCCACGGATTTGCATGCCGTTTGCTCGCCTCGTCTTACAGTAGTGGTCGACCAAAATCGAAAAAAAGGCCGCATAAGCCTAACCTGCATTGGCCGCTCCGCTCTCTCGCACCCACTCGACTGATTCTGCCGAGCCTAAATGCATTGTCCACAGTGCGCGCCATGCCGGCCGTTAGTTCCAAACAGCAGGCCATGCTCGTTCAAACGCATGAATAGACTCCTTCCACCAGCCTAACGTCTAGAAGTTGCCTCAGACGCGATGCGTGGCGTAGGGGAAACGGCGCTCTCCGGCGCCCTTTTGCGCCGCTCTTCATCTTTCGCGCCGCTTGTGCTGGTTGGACGAAGCGGCACAGCCGGTACTGTAGATAGCGGGGATTTCAACATCCTGCTAACAACATGGTACAAGTGCCTTTTTCCCGCAGACCACCTACAGGCAATAAGACTAGGATAGCTCCGTCAATGAAGTTCAACAAGAGAGGCGAATTTGTAGTTATCCCCCAGCGGTGGATAGAGCCATAACCGGATGCATCTACGCAATGCTGCTCTCTACCACACATCCCCTCTTAAGGAATTTTCGGCTCAATGCCAATTACATAACATCTGGGTGTCCACAGCAAAAGATGCAAACAGACTATCGTCTATTATTTCCCGTCTAAAAATTAAAACCTCCTCTTGTCCGGTTTCACATCGTTTCATTAAAACTCATAAACTCTCAATCGGTGACTTTACCTCATCCAATTTCTCTAATTTCAAAGTGCGAAATATTATAAGCTGTGTTGGGGTTGCACCGACAATACTTCGCGGTTTTTAAATCCCGCTTTTGTCCCACACCTAGGTCTGTACATTCTTGCTCAAATGTCCTTCGACCACCTCCGTAGTACTTCTTTCAGTAGAAGCAGAGTGATGGAGTCATCCGATGTTGAGGCTCTATACACCGATATTTCTAATGACTCCGCGACGCAAGCCGTTTTCACTCTCGACATAACATTAACGCAACCCAGTGAAGGGGAAGCGCGAACTTTTTTTGAGAAACCTAACACCAATTTCTCTTTCTATTGTCAGACAATTCAGATTTGAGGCACGGTAAAGGTAAATGTGGAAGTCCTCTACCCCTCTGTCGTGGTCAATTCGTACCAGAGTTGTCTGGGAGATATAAATCACTTACATGCCCACCGGCTGGTCACCAAAGGTCGCTGTATAGGCCAAATACGCATTCAAGTTGCTACACGATATCACACAGATGTAGAGTGCGTGGAGCAAAAAGGGATTGAGGGATTGACTGACGCAGTCCTTTATTCTTTTATCCTCTGATGTTTAGTGGCAGTTTTCTCCTGTTTCGTTACTACAACTCCTAAGAGTGCAAGTATTGACGTGAGTGGGAACTTAGTGGGACTATAGTGAGTTCGACCGACAACTACAGACTCACGTCACAGGCGGCTGCACCTCCCGTCGTCGAAAGGACGACGGAATAACTTGACCGGAAGCTACCAAAACATTTCTTTTAAACTCACTCTTCCTGCTTATCAAAGAGACTATGGTAGAAATGATATCGGGAAACGAAACACTACTCTACCGGACTCATCGTAGAGGATCCTCTTCTGTGCATCGGATAGTATCTGGTAGGCCTTCGTGATTATCTGGAACTTTGCAGTCGCATGTTTCGTGGCACTTTCGTCATCAGCCTTGTCGGGATGCCATTTCATGGACTGCTTGTAGTAACCCTTCTTGACTGAAATCGTGGTCGAAATCGGCAGCAATGGTTACCAGAGAGCGTTTCAGTGCAGAGCAACACTCACTCTCCAAAGCCGTTGCAGTGCGCTCAACGCGTAGGACTTCGTAAAGATCATCAGTGTTGAAGTACTGCTTGCAATCAGTCAGAAGCATCTTTGCTTACTGGAAATAATTCGAAACATACAATAGCACAATCATCAACCCTGTAGAAATCGGAGTAGACGAGAAAACGAAGAAGTAAAGGGACGAAGCCACCACAGACGAGTACTCAATTGCAGTCGGAGAGAAGGCAAGTAAAGCGAGCGGCGACACCAGATGAAAGGCGTTTGTTACAAGTTTGCATGAATACGGAAAAACAGACAAGATTAATGAGCGCTATTGCAACTTTCACCAATGCAGACGTCTTACCAGTACAGGAGGTCGATGAAAGATACAGCAAATTTCGCCCAAGTTCGCAGACCAATATTTATTTACTTATTGCACTCAAAGGAGCGCATAACCTTTAATACATCGTCATGCAACTAAGACAGATCCGGTACCGAAAAAATCTGAAAAACAATAATAACTAAACATCTTTCTAGAAACATAGCTGATAAAAACAATGAAAATGAAAAGAACTCGCAAACGATATAGAAAGGCGAACTGATGAAACGTGTTTAGAATACTTCCTCAAGCAGGAAATCCTCTTGCCATTTCTCCTCATTTTCGACTTAAAAATAGTGAGATTAGAAAACAATATGATATCAGTACAGTAGCAGAGAGGACAGCTCATATAACCAAATAGTGTCCGTTTCCTCTCCCGGTCATGGAGGGGTGAGGGTGCGGAGACCCCCCAGCGAGTCACCGTGCTCGGAGACGTGTCCCTGTCGAATGAGGCGCTTGGCAAGCAACGTGTCACTACCACCTGTTCCATTCCCCAGTTCATTTGTTAGTGTGCAGCAGCCAAACTGGGCCATGGATAGCAAGTTTCGAATTTTAGCTACCTCCCTACTTACCGTTCTACAGCGAAACATCACTAAACGGCCAAGACCTAATTTATCAGCAGAACAACGACGGGGCCTAAACGAAATCAAGAACTTAAGGGAGTCTGGAGTAATAAAAGTGAGCGTCAGTGATAAGGGAGGGGAATTTGTAGTTCTGCCGCAACAATTGGATAAGAGCATCACCAGAATCCATTTGCAGGACACTAGCGTCTATAATCGGTCTACCTATGAGGAGTTTGCTAGACAGTTCCGCCGGCTAAATCGGAAATGGACTGAGATATCACGATCAGCAAACCTCCCAAGAACCCTGACAGCGCGATTGAAGTGTGACCATCCCACCTGTCCAGTGCTGTATGTGCTTATTAAGACACATAAGCTACCTTCAGGTGATGGTCTTCATGATCCTTCGCAGTTCAAGGTTAGACCAATTATAAGTAGTGTGGGTGGCCCAGCAGACTGTATTTCTTGGCTGCTAAATGTGGTTCTTGTGCAGTTGCTCAGGTTTGTACCGGCACACCTCCCTAATACTTGTGCATTTCTAGCAAAACTCCGAGAGACATATGTGGAAGGCAGCTGTGTGATGGAGTCATTTGACGTTACATCGTTGTACACAAATGTCTCTAGAGAGAATGCAATGCAAGCCGTTTGCGAAATGCTTGGGGAGTACCAGGACCAGATTTCACTGTATGGGCTCAGTATAGCTCAAATAATGGCACTCTTGGATGAGTGTCTTCAGTGCAACATCTTCAAATGGTCCAACGAGTACTACAGGCAGATAAGGGGGCTCGCAATGGGTCAACGTTTGGCACCTGTGCTGGCTATAGCATATATGTCAAGAATAGAGAGACCCGTGTTGGAACGCAGGCCTCTACTTTACTGTCGGTATATAGATGATTGTTTCATAGTTTGTGCAACACAAAGCGAAGTGGATTCCTGCTTCGACCTGCTCAATCATCAAGCGGAGCATATTAAGCTCACAAGAGAGAAACCGACAAACAACTGGCTGCCATTCCTCAACGTGCAAGTGAATTTCTCTCGTAACACCTTCCACGCGAAATGGTATAGAAAGCCTAGTAACAAGAACATCTTGGTGCATTTCCGTTCTGCACATCCGAGCAGTACTAAAAGGGCCATTATCAGGAATATGTTCCACACAGCGACCAAGGTGTCTTCTAATGAAGACTTCAGGTGTTCGTCAAGGGAAATGGCTTCTCGCATTGCATTGTCCAATGGATATGTTGGTTATGCTACTGAAAGCCTGCGGGTGCCACGTCGTCGGCCTGCAAGAGAACGAATGAGCAGAAACCAGGAGCGCACCAAGATTGCTTTCTCAGTCCCATTTATTTCAGATGCTTTAAGCGCTCAAGTACGAAGCTGTATACGTAGAGCTGGATTGGACGACCTGATTAGGCTAACTGAGATACCACCTAGTAATCTCAAGGCGCAGCTCGTGCGGAACCGCCTGTATGATTGCGCTTGTACTACTCCTTCATGTGTGGTGTGCCCTTTCGGCAAAGGAGGAGATTGCATGGTCTCGGGGGTGGTTTACCTCATAACCTGCTCTCAGTGTAAAGAGGAATACATCGGTGAGACAGGCAGGCCACTTTGGGTGAGGATGAAGGAGCACATGGATGCACTTAACAAGTGCAAGCATTCGACACCGCTAGGAGAACACAGGCTGCGAAGTCATGCTGGCGCAATGTTTGGTGTAGCGGTGACAGTACTAGCGCGCGAGGCCGACATCACAGTACGCAAGACTCTTGAAGCGCTGTGGATTGCCTCAAGGAACCCCGTAATGAATAGGAGAGAGGAACGCGTGATGGTAACTCAGGAGCTCGCCCCTTTTGCTGATCTTTGCGGTCTAACGCCAGATAGTGATAGAGGGATGGTCGCTGAAGAGATAACCAGAAGGGGAGAGTCTCACTCATCCAATCTGCCTCCATCCGGGAGTGACGTGACAGCCTCTCGGCTGCAATCTTAAGGTTAGTTGGGACTGTGCCACTTCTGCTCTGTCTCGTTCCATCTCTATCTTCTTAGACCTCTGTGACTTGAAGGTAGTCCTTGGACGAACAACCTCTCTAAGTTCCCTTGTTTTTCCAGGCTCTGACGAAGGCGGTTGCGCCGAAACGTTAGCCGGATAAATATTATATCAATCTTGGTCTCGAGGTCAAGGCAAATCTAGATTCCTGTTTAAAATTATGCCAAGATTCAGTGACAGTCGGACATGGAATATGATATCAATTTTGCAACTTCAGCCGATTACGGTAGGCAATAGTAGAGCAACTCCAGACGACGTTTTGAGTTGCACGAGATCAACAATTTACGCAGCTCTGATGTGATCCACCCCTGCGGTGAACCGAGCCGGCCACATCACATGTTATTGGGCATTCAAGCTCCTTTTTGTCGAGGCGGATAGCAAGGTGCAAGGTGACCCCCATGAGCCACATTGCGCATTGCGCCAATTGTTATTTAACGCTGATTACGAATACGACAGCGCTTTGCTATTACGATATCGTACTAGATATGATCGGCAAATAGGGGTGTGCGTAATTACGATTCACGCTTTTACGATTTACGGCGATTTTTGGAGTTTTGTTTTTACGATTTACGACATTTTAGGTCCTAAATCTTCGTAAATGTCATCCTTGATCACCAGACACTCCCTGCGCGCTCCAGTTTGAATATACCTTTACCTTATTATTGACAAAATGCACCTCCCGCAGGCGTTCAGAATCTGCGTGTGGAGTATTTAATGGTCTTGCTTCTCTCAACTTTTTAGAAATTAGACTAGTGGAACTGCATGTATATATACGCTTGAACAAGCTAGAATTCAATTCCGCGGCTGGCTAAAGAACCATCTCTAGGTCATTTAATGCCAGATTCGTCTACAACGGATGAAGGACTATCTTCGAATGGTGCGAGAAAATGCATTACGGAGGCTAAAACGGCATGCATGCACCACCAAAGTCAAATGTAGGAAAGTGAGGATTGCACGGTGCATTTCGAATTGACTATCACTACCTTTTGATGAATCCCTGGAAAAGCGGAACCCTCTGACGAGCTGCACTAAGCCAGCTCTGGTACCCTCCAAAATTCAGTTGCGATTGGGAGGCGTTACTCTACGATCAGCCAAGAATTCGCGCATAGCTTACATGCTCACACATCAGATTGAAGGCAGGGTGCAAAGGTAGTTATCAGATCGCTAATAATTTATGAATCTCTACCTCGGTTCAACTCTGAGGCGGTTTGAGACAAGAGAAAAAACGCTTTGATCAAAAAGTTGCAAATCTTGTGAATCTAATGAATGAATCTAACTTTTCATGAAAACCTCCTATGGTTCAACGTCTTATAACCAGACATCAGAAGAATTTAGACTTTCTGCCTTTTGAAGTGAGCTGTAAGGCAGTGACAACATTTTCTTGGGTACTCTGTATTTCTAGATTAACACATTCGTGACGGTGTCCACTCATATGAGTGGACCGCAGAGAGGGCGCGACGGACGATGTCCACTCATTTGAGTGGACGGAGGAGTTTTTGGGAATAACTTTCTTTATTGATGTTCTTGTTCAATTTTCTCCTCAAATTCGCAAACTATAGTAACAAATCAATGTTGGGTTTGCGTAGGCAGAAAAATGATTGGCTTCCTCGTAGCTAACAAGAGAAGAACTTTTCCCATTACTGAAAGCGCACATACTTCTAGACGAGAATTAATGCACAGACTTCAGACGAAGGATGAGTTGAACACTTAAACGAAACAACCTAGGCTCTGACTGAGTATGACAATAAACAAACTTTCGACAGAAACACTTCTTATCGTTGGACAGCACCTCAAACAAACATATTTTTCACAACTGGAGCAGCGCGTATGGACTCTACTTTCTTCTTGGCAATATCTCTTCCCACGCTACTGGGAAGAGATGTTGCCAAGAAGAGTTTTTATAGGAATCACCTGTGCAGTTCTTCTGGACTTTTTTAATCTTTTTCAATCTTTTCTTCGTCCGAAATTTTAAAGCCCTCATGTGAACCTCAATTTTGCGACCACCTCCTCGGATAAACCTGGTTTGGGCGAAATGTTTTTCTACCTCTCGAACTATAAAGATACAGTAGCGGCAAAAAATGAAATTCCGATTTCTTTCCCAGGTGATAGTTGTGTCAACCAAGAAAAAAGAAGAACAGAAGAAGGAAGGACATTTCAAGAACAAAAGTAATGAGAAGCATAATGCATGCTAACTATTAAAACAAACCTAGCAACTATCCACTTCACTTGGCAATGACTCTGATCAACGCGGTTAGTGGAGAGAGACGATTCGTTAACTATAAGTGTGTCGGTGTTTTTTGTTTAGCGTATAATACTGAAATGTTGTAGTGTGTCTTCTATCCACAGATTCTGACGTTAGGATCCGATGTTAAATCCCACTCCGTGAGAAAATTATTTGAATGGCAGTTTTAAACACAAGAACTCAGGTCCTATCGGTGCGCTTCTATGAATTTCAGGGCTCTGGTCTAGCCCAACGGTGAAGAATTACTATTTACTATTTAGCCTACCATGCCGTCAAATATATCACAGTATATATCGCAATGTGAGTACTCCTATATGCAAATGCCATACAGTACCGGACGCGTCTTTTTGATATAACTCTCCTAAAAGTCGTTCATTTGAAACACCAGGTGCATGATTGAGCTCAGGAGCTCGAGCTGTATCGTTTGCATGGATGTGCGGTTTTTTTTTCGAAAAAAGCGAAACACGGAATACGGAACGGAAGAGCACAAAAATGGGCGGAAACCGGAATACGAAACACGGAACGGAAATGACTCAAAACTCATTACTTCACTTAATTTTCTATAAACATATATCACATAAAAAATATATATATTTTTATGTGATATATGTTATATATAATGTAAGGGTTTGGAAAATCCGGAAATGCCAGAACCGTATCTCCCTGCCACATGACCTGGGGTGACCCACGCGATCTGGCCACAGGCACTGACGGAGACTATTTAAGGCCGCTGCGGCAGCCGACGAGGAGATCTCCCGATATAGATCACCACGCCACCGCCATCGACGCCAGCCCAGGACCGCCGCCCGGACCACGACAGTCGACGGACCGCGACCAGCATCCCGCCGACGGACCTCGCCGTCCTGGCCAGCCAGCCTCTCCGTCGCCACCGCCTACCGCGCCGTCGCCGACACTGTCCACCTGCCTCCGCCGACGTCACCTCTGGGCTCTTGTCATGATGCCATACACTGATAAACTATTATTACCACTGAAGTGTCATGCTGCTCGCGAGGGTGAACCGCCCGAGCTATTACTGGTAGCAGCGAGTGCGACGCTTCGGCAGGCAGGTTAGTTTATTAGTTTTTGGCTCTGATGAGCCTCAGTTCGAGTATGAGGGGCGGCCGTCTCGTTAAAATCTAATTTGTTACTTTGGTAGTCGCTGTGCATGAATTCTGGCGTGGTCGACTTGTTTTTTAGGTTGCAACCGAACATTGTGGGTTACGTCTAAATCGGCTATGCCTTTGTTCTTTTTTCCCGCCGGCGGGCCTGATGGCTCTAATTCAAAGCTTAAGCAGTAAACGTTTAAAAACGTTTAACATCTAGCCGCATGGAGCGCATCTAGCGCATGGAGCGCATCTAGCCGCATGGAGCGTCGCCGCATGGAGAGCAACTACTGCGTACGGAGCGCAGACGCACGGAGCACAGTCAGCGCATGGAGCGCAACCTCTGCATGGTGCACAGCTACTGCATGGAGCACAATGAGCGCATGGAGCACAATCACTGCTTGGAACACTAGCACTGCATGGAGCGCAGCAAACGTAGGAAGCGCAGCATCACAGCCGCATGGAGCGCAGGTAAACGGGTTCTGTTGCCCTCTGATGGAGCTCCCGTTATTTGGTTAGTGGCTGCTTGTTGTTTGGTATTTACTGGCTGGTATACCGGTATGATCGTTCGTCCTTGCCGTCCCGTAAGTGGTTCCGTCGCGATCGATTGGTTCACTAGATGGCTGTTCAATCGAGGTGGGGTGACTGAGCCCGCCAAGATCACCTTCGGGTCCCACCCTTTTTGACCTCCAGAGGGTATTTAAGGCGCCTCAGTCCCGTTGCCGCATCCATTCGACATGACCGTCTCTACTCGTAGTGGCGCTCGTTCTTCTTCTTCCGCTGATGCTCCATCTCCTCCTTCCGTAACCCGGGCTGCTGCCCCTCAGCTTGACCTTGTTACTGGGGCTCCTTTGGAGACCGAACATTGCGGACATCTCACGGCTCCACTAGGCAACTCGTTGTCCAGATCGGACGACTCTATAGGCCAAGGACACGGAGGCCCTTGGAGATGTGGCTCCGCGCACGATAGCGCAGGCAGGGAGGGACGCCCGTTCGCAGACCTCAGACCTCACGAAGCGAATCGACGAAGTCGGCCATCTCGACCAACTTCCGGTAGTGGCGACATTCGGTCAGGACTTGGCTTCCGGACCCAAGATTTCCGTTTACTGGATCCGCCGATGAAGGCACACAGTTTTCTGTTTGGCTCCGCCGCCTTGAAGATATCATGAGGATGCGCCTGGGAGAGCTTTCCACAGAGCAAAAAGCTAACTTTCTTATAGGTCTCCTCGACGGTGCAGCACGAGAGAAGGTCGAGGAGCTGTCGGAAGATTCACGCAAGGATTTTACTTCAGTCGTAAGCCATCTCAAAGCCTCCTTTGAAGGTTCTCAGCAAAGGTACGTTGCGCGCCAGAAGTTATCCGTAAAATCTGTTTGTAGACATGAGCCGGGAGAATCATCGTCGGCTTTCGCCAACAAGATCCTCAACCTGGTGCGTGCAGCTACAGCAGGACAGGACCCCCATGCTCAGAGCGAGCGCTGGAAGAGTTCGTAGCACGTCTACGCAGCGATACCAGGCATTTCGTGAAGCTCGACAACCCGTCTCATTTGAGCAGGCCGTGAACAAAGCTCAGATGGTCGAGCAGCTACTGACAGAGGCCGTGACAGATCGCTTGATACACCCGGGATCGCAACCCGGGGTCCAGATGAATGCTCTTGAAAGGGCCCCAACGGGAAGAGCCTCTTCTCCGTCGAGATTTGGTAGGAATACCTCCAGTTTTCCACAATTTCCTCGTTTTTCCGGTATCGACCAAGGTCGCTCTTTTCAGGATTACCGTCAGCGACAGCAATTCCAGGGTCGGCCGCTTCGAAACAGCCAGTGTTTCAATTGTCGCGGCTTCGGACACTACGTTGCGCAATGCCCGTCACCATCGATGCTTTCGGTTCCGGCCCCCGGAGGTCCCGGTCGGTCCTTTCCTTTTCGCGCGCCTGAACGCAAATCTTTCTCTTCAGCACGCGACGGCGCTGCGCTCATGCCATGCGAACCGTCTCGCCTTGCTGCCTCTTACACTGTAGACTCATTGCAAGAGGCGCGCCAGCGCATCGCCGAACTTTCCCTCACAGTGGACAATACGCGCGCCCAACTCGAAGAATCTAACGCCAGACTTGCGGCTCTTAAGAGGCGAAACGATGAACTAGCTCAGTCCGTCTTTTCCGGCAACCCAGCGGCCTCTCCTACCTCCATTCTTCCTGATGTTCGCACTCTACTTTTTGCCTGCGTCGTAGTTTCCTGCGTAACGCCTTCGTCCGCAATTGCAGACACCGCGTGGTTTTCGAATGCCAACGTCTTGAATGTTCCCCCCTCGCCAGCGTTCAGGATTTTCTGCCCTCCCCATCAATCCTACTGTCTCAGCCTGCTTTTCCGCTGTCCTTGTTTGAGTGTTTCACTTTGTCGCAAGGGGGCATTATCTTCCGTGATCCGAATTGTATTGCTTTCAGCGATCTTCCGGAAGACGTCCGTCTACATCGCAGGAACACCTCTGACGTTAACGATTTGTTGAGCACATCACCGGCTACCACTCTTCGTCCCGGACGGCTCACCGATCCCGCAGGTCGGTCAATTACTATGTGCGACTTCCAATTTATGGGTTTTTTCTTGCTATTTCCTGATCTTCTGGTTGTTGTGCAAGTACATTATGCTTCCATCCATCCACGTGTGTGGTCTAGGGCTGCTGCCCCTCCTCCAGTATTTATACGGTTGGCGCGGCTCTTTTTCAGGAACAACCCGAGAGCAAGAAATTGGCCGCAGTTGGGTTCTTCAGTAAGACATTATCTGAGTCTCAGAAGAAATGGGCGCCCGTCCAAATCAAACTCTTTGCCATGTTTTCCGCTCTACGTTTCTTCCGTACCACCATTTATGGAAATCTCACATGCGTACTCTCTGATCATAAGCTCATCACCTTTTTGCTCAAACACCATAGGACCCACGACAATTTGGCAAGATGGGCCGTGGAATTGCAGAGCTACAACATCAAGATTGAGTATCAGCGCGGCTCCTCTAACGTAGTAGCTGATTATCTGAGCCGGTTGGCCTAGACCAACAACCAGTTGTCGATGGCACTCCTGAAGCTGAGGACATAGTGGAGTTCCCAGTGTGTTTGGTTGGTCTTCCTATCCAAATTCGTCCTTACGATGTACTACTGGAACAAAAACAGGACAGTTTGTGTTTGGCGTTAATGCATTTCTTAGAAACTGGTGCCTTCCCCGCTCGAACAACTGAAGAGGACAAAGCGAACGCTCTCGAGCTCGCCAGCAGCACCGTCCTTCATACGAACGGATGTCCGTATAAGTAATATTAAATATTAGAAATATTAAAATTGAAAACAAAAATACCTAAGAAGGTTCGTTTCGCCACATTATTCTTCATACGAACCTTATTTTATGTTGTAGCACCTCCCCTGTGGCTCATCAGTGAAGAGGGGGAGATGCTACAAACTAAATAAGTGTTGATTAAACTCACGTATGTTTGTTCCTTCCTCCAGTACCGCTCACAGTGAGCGTATGCCAAAATAGAAACTACACAGTTGTGTATATCATTAACATATTGATATTATTGTTACGGTTAATGTGCATTCAGTGTTGATTGTTGGTGTATTGGGGTAGTTTAAACATGATATAATTAATTTTAGGAATTGAGAGGATATAGAACTTAAAAAGTAGTAAAGTATGTTTTGGAATAATTATTTAATGTTTTTAATAAAATTAATCATTTTATTATTCACATTATTATCTATTAAGTTATATTTATAAAAAATTTGTTGGTTTTTGTAAATACATTTTAATATGTTCTTAATTATAAAATTTTTGGTAAAACCATTATGTATAAATATATCATAAAGTTCTTTTATTTTATTATTAAAATATTCTAGTTGGGAACATGTTTTTGCAACCCTTAAAGTTTCTGTATAAATAGTATTACTTTTTATATTAATTGAGATTTCCGAATCCCTGTGCGGGAATCTATTAACTTTAAAATTAAAAGAATCTGTTTTATTAGGTTTGCCAACGGCGATCACAACTTGGAAGACGGTACGACGCTCTTTTCCTACCTCCTAAGCTTCGAGAGCCAATCTGTATCGCGTTCCATTCTTCACCAGCCGCGGGAGAGCATTTCAACTGGGGGAAAACACTAGCTAAAGTCGCCCGTAAGTACTTTTGGCCCACTATGCGCGAGGATATTTATAATTTTGTCCGGTCGTGTGAAGTATGCCAGCGGAAACGAGGTCACTAGCCCAATCGGGAGTTTCTTCTCCCTGTTGCGGCCAACGCTGTCTTTCACAAGGTTTACCTTGATTTGAGTGGTCCATGCTACCGCATCCAATAACAAGTACATTATGTGCCTTATTGACCACTTCAAGTTCGTCGTCGCGGTAGCTCTGCCCGACTGTACAGCGGTTACAGTGTCTCGCTCGCTTATGTCCGAATGCATCCTTAGAACTGGGTGGTCTCCTACGCGTCCACCGTTACTGTTGCACACCTTACCACCACGAAGGTAACGGTCTTTGTGAGCGCGTCTTCGCAACATTTCAGTCGATGTTCCGAACGTATGTAAGTGAAAATCATTTGGATTGCGATCAATTTCTTCCGGCTTGTGCCTTCGCTTACAACACCAGCGTCCACTCGTCTATCAATGAAAGCCCGTCTTTCCTCATGTTTGGGCGCGACCCAATGTTCAACGTTGACCTTATGCTTAAACAGCACGCTTCAGGCCATGTCCCTACGGATGAGGACTCCAGCATTTACAAGGCATTTCTCCTGTCAGTGTTACATTCCGCATGGACAACGGCAACGGCTTTCAATGCGAAGCAGAGCAGCATTTGTAGGAAACAGCACGATAAGTTCGCCCTTCCCCGCTTTCAGTTTCAGCCGGAGATCGCGTCTATTTGCGGAACTTCGTGTCTACACCAGGACGCTCACCTAAACTTTGCTTTCCCTGGTTGGGACAATTTCAGGTTATTGCCGTGGACCACCCTTCTCTAACTATCGTCAGCGTTACTTCTCCGCAGTCACCACCCAAGCGCGTACATTTCAACCAAGTCAAAAAGTGCTTTGAATTAAGCGGTCCGGTGTTCACAAGCCCGTGGGTCCCCGTTGAGGAGGATGCTGCATTAAGTAATCACGGCGCATCCACTGTAACGGGATATAACCATGACGTTCCCCCAGCCAGCAACCAAATTCCAGGTCCCTCAGTTTGCGCATTCTCACGCTACTCGTTTCAGGAAGAGGACAACATCGCTCTAACTTCCAGGCAACAACTTCAGTTTGCCCACTTCTCTCGGTTTCACACGCTGTGTATCTTCAGTACCATTGTTCAACTTCCTCGCTTCCCCAGCGTGATCGCCGTCTTCGAGATCCTATCGCGTGGTATCACGGCGCCACCCCTCAGTGACACTCGCGTCTTGCAACTCGAACCGCAGCGTACAATGTCTCACAATGGACTCTTTGTTGCCTGACCTCTACCACTGAGGGCGTATCTTTTTGACAATATTTTGCTCACCAGGTAAACTTTCCGCATTTTTTTTCAAGTGTTCATTTCTCAGTTCCTTTTTTTCTTCCCCACGTTCTTTTTCCCTCGTTTCACCCCACTTGTTCTTTTGGCTAAAGTCCGAGGACGGACTTCTGTTAAAGGGGGGAGGTGTAAGGGTTTGGAAAATCCGGAAATGCCAGAACCGTATCTCTCTGCCACTTGACCTGCGATCTCGCCACAGGCACTGACGGAGACTATTTAAGGCCGCTGCGGCAGCCGACGAGGAGATCTCCCGATATCGACCACCACGCCACCGCCATCGACGCCAGCCCAGGACCGCCGCCCGGACCACGACAGCCGACGGACCGCGACCAGCACTCCGCCGACGGACCTCGCCGGCCTGACCAGCCAGCCTCTCCGTCGCCGTCGCCGACACTGTCCACCAGCCTCCGCCGACGTCACCTCTGGGCCCGATCGCTTCTTGTCATGATGCCATACACGGATAAACTATTATTACCACTGAAGTGTCATGGTGCTCGCGAGGGTGAACCGCCCGAGCTATTACTACAGGGGTGGCCCATAATCCTGCAACAAAAACATAGGCGTATAAAAAGGCTAAGAATGCACGAAATTTGAACCACTTTTAAACCTTGTTTGCCCATGGTTTGTAGATTATGGTGGAGCGGTATTGTTCATAAGGGACCACTCCTGGGTTGACAAGAACCTTCAGATCGTGTGGGTTGCTTTGCAGCTCACGTCGCAGCCCCTTTTACGGAATTTTACTTCTTATTTGTTCCAAAGAAGATATTGAACAATAGTTTTCCCAGGCTTTATAGAGCACGACATTTTCTTTAAGATGGTTAATAAACAAAGATTGAAAATCTAAAGATTTAGGAATTTCACAGCTAGCCTTTCGCAGGTGCAACATTTTGCAG
>CANDYH010000524.1:0-20079 GCA_947396885.1 Heligmosomoides polygyrus polygyrus | reverse complement strand
ATCCCAGTCAGCGTGCAGAAACAGTTATGCACACTCTGACGTTTCTCGATCGAGGTTCATCCACAAAAACGCAAAAAAGTCCGCATGCGCAGTTACCCGTCTTCATTTACGAGCTTGTGACACAAAGCTGCTATG
This sequence comes from Heligmosomoides polygyrus polygyrus, assembly GCA_947396885.1. Classification (NCBI taxonomy): domain Eukaryota; kingdom Metazoa; phylum Nematoda; class Chromadorea; order Rhabditida; family Heligmosomidae; genus Heligmosomoides; species Heligmosomoides polygyrus. Next base: position 19,944 of record CANDYH010000524.1, on the reverse strand, counting down.
GAAACCGTAGATCGCAGTCTTCTACATGGGTCAACTCAGCTCTTCAGTCTCGCGAGAGCATTGAGTGGTCTCCAGAGCAATGCAAGCGAATCGGCGTTATCAATGCATCGCTAAGAATTAATCGAATTCTACGACACACTACGAACGTGACCTCAGGTTGAGGAACGCTTAGTAGGGTGAAGGAGGGATTTCGAACGGGCTTCATAACTAGGTCGCAGCACTTAACCAGCAGGCACGTAGGGTGGCTTGCACGGTACTGGTATCAAACGCGTAGAAGGAAGAAGAAAACAATGGAGTCTGATACAGAGGGACTTTTCGCGACCTTCGAAGAAAATTCGCAGAGAATGGGCCCTCATTTCTTGTCGTTGCCCCCAGCTTGCAATACCAAGCTACAAAACTCTCAAGAAAGTTGTTGATGCGTGCTGTAGTTGAGATAGTTGCGAAGAATTCTTTAGCACAACGAGCGACTCCTTACAGCTTTGTCCAACTCTCTTTCCAACTGAGCAACTTTTTCCTTGTAGAAAGCTTCTCGCTCGTCGACACCCAATTCGATTTGCGAAAGCAGAACTGCCTGAAAATGCCACAATTTGATGTCCATAACAGATCCGACGACAGAAACCGTCGAGGAGGACACCAACTCACCAGACTATTGAACGCACTCTTATAGTGCTCCAGCTCCTCCAAAGTTGCTGATGAGGTCTGAAATAATGGTGGATACCGTTATGGACACCGAATAAGGACACTTTAACACTAGTCATACCGGCTCCTAAGTCCTTGAAACCTTGGCATTGTTAATTGCTACTGTCAGTGATATATTGTGCCACACGAATTTTTTAGGTGGACGAATTTATCCAGCAGGGATGTCGAAACCTCAGTCACTGGATAAATTCATCCACCTAAAAAAAAAACTCGTGTGGCATAATATATCACTAACAGTAACAATAGACCTAGCGTAGCTTTGAATTTAACACTTTTCTCAGATGGAATAAACGACAAACATCTGCTTCATCTCCAGCTTGATGAGTTCGAACATCGTTGAGGGCAGACTTCAAGGAGTTTCCGAGCTCATTTACGTATTCCGCGTAGCTCTAAATTAAAGAGATTGTAAAGTCTTAGACCTTGAAAATCAAATGCTGCGGAATTCTGGTAATTGTAAAGATTGCTTTTCTAAAGGTTAATGTGGGATTGGGCTCAAAATTGCAGCAGAGTAGGTAAGAATCGAGTAGCGTTGCTCAGAAATATATTTATTGCGCGCAACCATAAATTCTGGTCCACACGCCAATAGCGGCGTTCACCACGATAAGAGAAAATTAAACCGCTTACTCCTTGTTTGGCAGCCTTACCCTCGAAAAAGCATAGACCACGACGGTAAGAGATTACCTTAACGCCCAACAGCTCAAATTTGCGCTCCTATTATGTAAAAGAAGGCATAGTATTACCCTGCATGAACCGAAAGACAGCTTCGAAGAAGAAAAGCTCTCTCGCTACTCGACTCTAGTTTATTCAGCACCAAAAATGACAAGCTGCGCGAATTCGCGAGAAAATCAGCCTGTCGAACGCATGGCATTTGTCAAACATCTGGGGAGGAAGTAGTGTTTCTCTCAATAAACGAGCCGAACTTTCCTTCGCCTAATCCACAAGCACACGGAACTTCCAGGAACATCTGTGAAGAACGTTGAATTCAAGGTTCTGAAGTGCAAGTGAGAGCAGTACCGGATGGTACAGCGACGTCACAAGCTCTAAGCAAGTCGCAGATTAGCGAGTCATAGCATCGCTGCAGTATGCCAAACAAATACCGTCTACTTGTGAGATTGTCTACCTCAACCAATCTCCTACTCCAGGTTGCGCCACATGTCAACAGGCGTAAACATAAGACATACCGTGTCCTTGTCCAGAGGAGAATTCACTATGCTTCCTATAGCGGACGCAACAAGTTCCCTTTCCTCCAGCAGTTTGAGCTCGGCAGGTGTCATGCTTCACCTGGGAGAAAAACGCAACCTCAATGTGCATGTGCAAGGTCTTCCCTAATATCTACTGCTGGTTTGTATGCTAGTAACACTTCAGTGTTCAAAGGAATGACAGTCAACCTCTGGGTGAATTCAGCGGGCCATATAGAGGATCCAATAACACGGAAAGCTAATAACGGAACGGTTGACGTATCTCCTACAATAACGAAAAAACGCTTTTCAAAAAAAATATGCAGTAGAAACAAAAAGGCCGGGAACTTGGCGCAAAATGACAAAGCCGAAGTTCAAATAATCTGACATTCGATTCACGCTGCCTGGCGTTTACAAGAGGACAACAGAAGCCGAGCAAGCGGCATAGTGGAATCAGGCCTGGAGTTACTGAATTCTCAAAACCGTCGCAAAGGCCTCGACCCAGATCGGAATTGATATTTGAAATTCACCTGCTCAGGTTTCGGGTGAATGGTAGCATTCTTTGAAATTCCCTCCTGAAGCTGCCTTTCCAAAACCGCTACATCATCGAGAATTTTGAAATTTCGTTTGCGAAGCTCCTGAAATAAACAGTTTTGCTCTAGCAGGCTCGCATTGCACAACATTTAACTTTTATAGAAACACGTTAACGACTAGATTAGTAGTCGGTCGATCCGTTTCGTTCGGACTTCACTCGACTAGTAGACAAATCTGCCCAACAAATCGAGAAGTGTTGGCTGAATGAGACAGAAGATCAATGGGTCGCGAGGAGAGCAGCCAAGCAGATCCTGTTAACGAGTTAATCACTACAAACGGTCTCTGATGGTAGCTTAGGGAGATTCTGTACCTCATCCGCTCCTTCCCAGGCAAATGAAAAAACTACACGAAGGATGAGCACACAGCGATGCAGTAAAACGGCAGCAGGAATTCGAGCTATACCTGGTTCCTCCCTGAGATGCAGTGACATGTCAAAGTTCGCTGGTTCTTCAATCCTGTACTTAATCAATGCCAACGTCGTAACCTACATATCACTCACGAGGGAAGTCAATGAACTCGGTCCGGAGATTTTGAACGAGACCTATATGGTCTTGTAGGGCATCGGACGGGGATCACAGAACTGTGTTTCGTTTTTGCGTTTTTTTGCTTTTTTTAAATGCCTCTGGGTGGTCCAGAAATGGCAAAATATTGTATCACTTCGGGGCGGACTGATAAGGCAAATGTGACACCTGGAATGGCCCTGCCGTGTTCAGAACTTAACTTACAAAGGTTTGGAGCTCAAATTAAAGTTAGATTATAGTAATACAATAACTTCCTACGTTTCCTAGACGAAACTGCAGTGCACATTCAAGTGATACATTCACATCAATGGTGGCAGCGAATGGATGGCCGAGTGGATAGCGCGATGGACTTCCGGTAGGAGGTTGAGGGTTCGATTACGGGGGTGTCTATGCGATTTGCTCTGTTGAGTGCTCCCTTTCTGGCTAATAAAGAGTGCATTTTGGCTACGGTAGGATACCTTCTTCGCTTCCTAACCCCGCTTTCAACCTGTTGTCAGATGTGGAAGAAGCTAGTTTTGTCGTGTGGGGTGATGTCGAGCGTCCATTAAACCACGCTTGTCTCGCTGAGGAAGCTCTCGTTGGATACTACCCCCATATGAGCTCAGTGGAATGTTCTCAATTAGTTTTGGAAGTGTTGCTCGCTGTCACCTTATTTGTGAACACGATCGACAAGTATTGAGTTGACCCATCATCAAGACACGTTCATCAGATTCGTTCTTCAGATTTCTTTACAGACTGCTTTTTATCCTACGCAGCTTTCACTATTTCAGCTAACTGCTACCAAGTACAGCATATTTTATCCACCTCATGGTATTCATCTAGCTGTGTATTTTTCCTGACTATTCTCCTATACACTTACAGTAGACGGGTCGGGGCATTGCAGCTATGACCACTTGCACTCACTCCCTCTACTCTGGAGATCGAAAAAGATTTTTCGTCCCAAATTCATCTTTAAGGTTATCTGGGATGCAGATCACCAAACTGGCAACCATTTTCGTTGAAACGATGAATGGCAGAAGGTTACTATGGATATGTGTAAGTAAAGAGGTGTACGCGACTCCTTTTACGACTCCAGAGGTCGAGAAGAGGACGAAAAAAAAATTCGCCCAAACATAGCCCACGGGGGTTATTTGAGCTGCTGATCACGGACATTGAGCAAAGCTGCCCACGTTAGTGGGATCGCTTCCTTCTGCAATGTGGTCAGACTTATTTCCCAACCTTCGACTTCAACCTTCGATGGAAAGTAGTGCAAGCAAAGTGATAATTTAGAAAAAGAGTGACAGATTCGTGGTCAGCAGTTTAAGCGATTCCTACAGGCGAAGTCTGTGCGAAATCGCTAGTCGTGACTTCGTCACCCTTATTCACCACTACCCAATAATACGGCACCCCAGAGCAGCCAAAATGTACTCTTCATTAGCCAAAAAGGGAGCACCCCACAGAGCAAACCGCATGTACACCCCCGGAATTGAACCCTGGACCCCTGCCGTAAGCCCGCCGTGCTTTCCACTCGACCATCAGGCCGCTGACACCATTGATGCGAATGAATCACTTGAATGTGCACTGCAGCTTCGTCTAGGAAACGTAGGAAATTATCGTGTTACTATAATCTAACTTTAATTTGGGCTCCAAACCTTTTGTAGGTCTGAGCACGACAGGACATTTCCAGGTGTCGCTTTTGCCTTATCAGCCCGCCTGAAGTGATACCATTTTTTGCCATTTTTGTACCACCCAGGGGCATTTAGCAAAAACGAAACACAGTTTTGTGATCCTTGTCCGATGCCCTACAACACCATACAGGTTTCATTAAGAATCTCCGGACCGAGTTCACTGACCTCCCTTGTCAGTCCTCCTAACAACTCCCCCACTTAATTTATTGAACATAGTAATACGGAGCTATGAGAGCCGAGTTAGCCTAGTGGTTAGTAGTGTAGTTTCATGCACAAACGGTCACAGGTTCGACTCCCGGCTCCGCCACGCCATGCCCTGCAAATATTGCAAAAATGGCAACGGTTCCAGCATCAGGCCCAGGTTGACAGACCGGCTGATGGAGAAACCTCGTCACAAAACCATGATCACAAGTCGCAATAGAATCAGTGTAAAGGCTAGGACGTCACCCGGAAGTGGCGCACAGAACCCCCGCCCGAGTCTGTGGTCAGTATGCGAGGGCTACCGAGGGCCGAACGACCTCAGGTAAAGAAGCTAGTTCGACTGGGGACACTGACTGTGGGAACGCTGACCGGAAGATCTAGAGAAGTGGCTGACCTGATGAAGCGCAGAAGGATACAAGTCCTGTGTCTGCGGGAAACGCGATGGAAAGGGGCGAAAGCAAGGGAGATCGGAGAAGGGGTCAAGCTGTACTACAATGGAGTGGACACCAAGAGGAACGGGGTAGGGATCGCGGAGTCTCTCAACGATTCAGTAGCTGCTGTCCAAAGAATAAAAGACCGCATCATGTCACTGCGGCTGGACACGAAGGAGGGTTACTGGACCATCATGTCTGTCTACGCTCCGCCGACCGGATGCTCCGAGCACGACAAGGATGACTTCTACCTCTCGCTTGTGGAAGCCATAAGGTCCGTACCAGAATGCGACTACCTCTCCATAGCAGGGACATGAACGGGCATGTGGGGAGTGGCAGAAGGGGAGTGGAAAGGGTTCATGGAGGTAAAGGGATCGGCCTGATAAACCCGGATGGGAACGAATTCTGGATCTGGCTATCGCCCACGACCTGGCTGTCTGTAGCACCTTCTTCGCGAAGAGGGAGAGCCAGAAGGTGACCTATGCTAGCGGAGGAAGAAGGACGGAAGTCGACCACATCCTGGTTCGAAGGGCTGCCTTGAAAACAGTCCGGGATGTGAAGGTCATTCCGGGAGAAGACGTGGCATCACAGCATAGACCCTTGGTAGCCGACCTTAGCATACCTCTACCCACCAGGCTCAAAGTGAGGACGGAACCCAGGATCCGATGGTGGAGACTGCGGGGTTCAGAGCGGAACGAACTACGAAGGGCAGTGCTCGAAGCAGGCCTTCCAGATCCAGCTGGTCCCGTGAATGAGACCTGGAGGAGGGTAGCCCAAACAATCCTGAGATGAGCCAAGGAAACCCTGGGAGAAACAAACGGAGGAACCAGAGGGGATAAATCGGTATGGTTCTGGAACAAAGAGGTGCAGGCTGCGGTGAAGAGGAAGAAGGAGGCCTACAAGCTGTGGCAGAAGACGAGGGCACCCGAGCATCTCACAGCCTAAAGGAAGCTGCAGAGGCTGGCAAAAACAGCTGTAGCGAAGGCCTGAATGGATGCCCTGTACGAGGAACTAAACGGGCCAGAGGGAGAGAAGTTCGCCGTCCGCCTGGCCAAGGCGCGTCATAGAGCAGCCTCGACATTCGAGTGGTGAAGACTGTGAAGAGTGCTGACGGTAGGGTGTTACGGAAGCCAGCCGAGGTCAGAGAGAGATGGGAGGAGTACTTCAAGGAACTCCTGAACGAGGAGTTCCCCCGTCGGGAGGCCGAGGAAGAACAGCCAACGGAAGGACCCATCCCACTCTGGACGCAAGAAGAGGTTCGCAAGGCCATAGGGAAGATGAAACTCGGAAAGGCAGCAGGGCCTGACGGTGTGCCAGTAGAGGCTTGGAAGGTGCTCGAGGACCTCGGAATCAACTGGCTGACGCAGTTCCTCAACAGAATCACGAAAGAAGGTAAGATGCCGGATGACTGAAGGAACAGCACCATAGTCCCCATCTTCAAGCAGAAGGGAGACGCTTCCGAATGCTCCAACTGCCGAGGGATCAAACTGATCTCACACACGATGAAGATCTACGAACGACTGGTCGACTCAAGGCTGAGGGAGATGGTACCCATCTCCCAGGTGCTGTGCGGCTTCATGCCTGAGAGGTCCACCACAGACGCCATCTTCATCGCTCGTCAGGTGATGGAGAAATATCGGGAGAAACGAAAACCCTGCTACCTGGCATTCCTGGACCTGGAAAAGGCCTACGACAGGCTAGCTCGGGCCGTAATCTAGAATGCCCTTCGAGGGAGGAGTCTCCCGGAACGTCTGATCACGGTCATAAGGGGCATGTACGAGGGCTCGAAAGCGGCGATACGAACTCCACACGGGGTGACAAGAAAAATGGACATCACAGTGGGGGTACACCAAGGGTCGGCTCTGAGCCCGTTCCTCTTCCTGCTGACGCTTGACTCTATAGTGAACCACCTTGAGGAAGGCCCTTTCAGAACGATCCTCTACGCGGACGACATCGCCCTAGTAGCCGACAACCAGGAGGAGCTGGAGGAGAAGGTGCAGCTGTGGCAGAGAGCCCTCGCAAACAACGGCCTACGGCTGAACGTAAAGAAGGCGAAGTTCATCAGCTCTGAGCTGTGCGCTGGATCGATCCTAGACTGCCAAGGGGAAACGATCGAGAAGGTGGAAGAATTCCGCTACCTCGGAAGTGACCTATCCGAGGAAGGAAGTGTGGACCAGGCGGTCAGGGGACAGATAAACGCAGCATGGCTCAAGAGGAGGGAATCCACAGGGATCCTCTGCGACCGTAGATGCTCCAGGACGCTCAAAGGCAAGCTCTATAGAACAGTTGTGAGACCTGCCCTCCTCTACGGCAGTGAGTGCTGGGCCCTGGGTAAGGCGAAGGAGCGGCAACTGCACGCGGCGGAGATGAGGATGCTGATGTGGGCATGGATTGACCGGTCAGGACAGGGTGCGAAACGAGGATGTTAGGGCAGGGATGAAAACAGCCCCGATCCATCTGAAGATGAGAGAGCAGCGCCTGAGGTGGTACGGACACGTCCTCAGAAGACCGGAGGATCACCCCACAAGGTTGGCCCTAGATTTCGAGGCACCCGGAGAGCATCCGAGAGGAGCCCCAAGGAAAAGATGGAAGGACGTCATCAAGAGACCACGGCAGATGACGCCCTTGATAGGATGAGGTGGCGACAGATCACAAGAACAGCGGACCCTGCGACTGCGCGGGACTAAACGCTCAGAAGAAGTAGAAGAAGAAGAAAGTAATACGGAGCTATGCTATTCACTACGCCAAGATCGTCGCCAAAATAGGCTAGTCACTCGGTCCCTCGCAAACGCTAATAGTCTTAGAAAAAGCTAAGCGTTATTTCACCAGTTCTAGACCTTGGGAACAAAATTAGCACTCGACGGCTAATTAGGGAGTTTAAATTACTAAATCGCAACTTACGCATGTTATGTCAAAGAGGAATTCAGCTCACAGCACCCTACACTTGGGAGAGTAGCTCTCCTTCCTACAGCGCCCTTTATCGCGGCGCAACGCAATGTAACGAGTTGCTTCCATAGCGATTGAATGACTCGAGCACTCGATAAGCCGATACCTGTCGAAGCCATTCGTTACGTCACGTCGCGACGCAATGAAACTCTTCTATTCAGGCCCTAATGCGCACATAAGCGCACATGAAAAAAAAATATTCGCTCCTCTCGACGAGTTACTGCAAACCTCGTTCTTTTTCTGGAGACGCTCATTCTCGGAACGAAGCCGAGCAGCCTCTGACTCGCTCAAATCGACGCTATTCATATCAGACGCGTCGACCGGCTGAGACTTTTGCAGCACCGAAACCTACAGAACACTCATCTTTCGCCTAAAGAAAACGTGGAACACATAGAAACACACCTCTACGTCTTGCTTGTTGGCAGTGGCACGGACCTCCGCCAATTCAGCCAGCCTTCAAACAAAAATGTTGAGGGCATTTTTCATTCTCAGAGACTGCACTCCACCAATAAACCGAAAACTTACACATCGGAGTGCGACTTCCTCACTTCCGACAGCATGTTCTCAAGATCGGCCAATCGCTTGCGGAGCTCAGCGTTCTCACTCTCCAGTTCAATGCTGCAGCCAGGGAAGGTACACATAGCACAGAACAGAGATGTGTAGAAATCTCGCACTTCAAAAAAGTACCTTCTCCCGTTTCCTTGTACCACCAACACCTGCTTCTCGGTCTCTGCCGCCTCAAGACGAGCACTTTTCTCGGCTAATTCGGCCTCCTTTGCAAGTAGCTTCTGCTCAAGCTCATCCTGCTCTTTTTTGCTGAAAAGTGCCAAAAATAATTAGCCTTCCATTTACATGTGAACCAGCATAGGAAGTTAATGGTAAGGTATGCAAGCAAAAGGATGCAAAAGTAGCGGGAAATGCTCTGTTTTAGAATAGCGACAGCTTAAAAAGACTTCGAGACGTTGGTAAGGCAAGATTCTTTTGAAGAGGTTGTTTTGTTGCAATTCTAAGGAAAGCAGCTAGTTTCCAGTTGTCCAATTTTGTCCAGTTCCCTAGTTCCAACGTTTTCGTTATTCGTACCCCCACAGAGGGCTCACATGAGCTAATAACACCTTCTCACAGACGCGGAGACTCGACAGTAGTACAGCACGGAGATTCTCTCCCCTCCATACAGCCGTGCTGGTCAGTTTGTCTGGGCCACATTCACCATCCCCTTCATGCGCCCCCTCATCGCTGTGAAGGGGTGAACATCAATTTGTGACGGCTAACGGCACAAACGGTCACGCAGTACGCGACGCTTTGTCGTGTATGGGCGGCTCTCCTGTATCCCTGGCCAGGAACATGTGAGTAACCAGATCACCGTCATGGCTCAAACAACTAAACCTGCGCCCCAGTCCTCCGCGCGCCTGAGTTTACTTCTACGACGTCGGTTGCATCCACCTCCGGCGAGGGGCCATCTAATCTCGGAGTTAAACTATCAGGACGTCATTGGAATCGGACTACCGGAAACTCCCTCCCACCACGACACGGAAACTGCCTATTCGTCTGCACTTATAACTATCTTTCGATCGCATCTGAGCAGGATCTTCGGACACTGCTTTACAGAAGCCGCAACATCAAATTCGACGTTATCGCCCTGCAGGAAACGAAAGGCAGAAAGGAAACCATAAGAAGGACCGACCACAACGAGTTTCTCATTATCGGAGCAAAGGTGGACAGAAAGAATATTGGCGGAGTTGGATTTCTCGTCAATTCGACAGTGCACCACCTAGTAGACTCTTACAAGACCATCAGTCCGCGAGTAGCTGTTCTTCGTCTGGAAACCAAACATCAAGGAACCATCTCCATCATAAATGGATATGCTCCAACATCTGCGGCCACAGATGAAGAAAAGGAGGAATTCTACAAGCTGTTCGAAAGGACTGTCAACGACGAGAAGAGCTACTACAAAGTTGTCGTTGGAGGACTTTAACGCTATCGTCGGTACGAATGATCACGACGAATGGAGGCTAGGACCACATGGAACTTCCTCAAGAAACGAAAACGGAGAGCGTCTGATAGACCGTACGAAGCTGACTCTCAAAAAGAGGATGTTCAAGCGTGACAATCATAAACCGGCACCGGTGAGGATCCCCACATTCAAGTCTGAGGAGTTGGAATATGCAATAAAGTCGTACGATTGGAATCTTCTTGAAGATCCATCGGAAGACTACGACCTTCTCTCCAAAGGACTGTTGAAATGTGCTAGCAGCTCTTGCGAAGCCACATCACCGTCTGCTTCAAGACTCAACGCACATGCGGTTAAACTCTTGGAGCAAAGAAGAGCTGTTAAACTGGATCCTAATGCTTCCCATCTGGAAAAAGTCACCATCTCGAGGCCTGTCGAATTGCAGTGAAGGAGTCCTTTCAAGCCTACAGAAGATTGAAGCTGTTAGAAGCGGCTGGGAAAGGTTCAAGCATAAAGCGCTGCAAGCGAGATCTCTGCGACCAGAAGGCAATAATGTCAGCCCATGTGGATAAGGATGGAACAACGCAAACGTCTCGAAGAGCGATGGAGGCCATCGTTCAAGAATTCTACACAGATCTGTTCCGTTCTTCCATGGTTGCCCCGAAATGCTTGATGCCACCAGCTGAGGAAGTACCTCCCACTCTGGAATCAGACGTTGCTCATGCCATCAGAAGGATGAAGCCAGGCACTGCTCCTGGACCAGACGGCATTTCTGCTGACCTCCTTCGTGCGGGTGGCAGTGCCCTCTGCTCACTTCTTGCCAAGCACTTCAACCACTACCTTCGACTTGGTAGGATTCCGGACTCATGGAAGGAGTCGAAAACAGTTTTAATCACCAAAAAAGGTCAGCAAAGGACATCAACAACTACCGACCCATCAGTCTTCTCTCAGTTCTCTACAAGATCTTCACCAAGATACTGCTTAACCGCATGGAGCGTTGCTTGGATGACTATCAGCCAGTGGAGCAAGCAGGGTTTCGCAAGGATTTCTCCTGCATGGACCATATTCAGACTGTCTCACAACTCATCGAGAGGAATACGGGAAAGGAGTACGGCAGGGAGACACGATTTCTACCAAGCTATTCACAGCGGCACTCCAGAATGCCATGAAAGACTTGAACTGGAACGATAAAGGCTACTCTGTCGACGGTAAACGGATCAGCAACCTTCGCTTCGCCGACGATATTGTTCTCATCTCTACCAGCACGGCAGAAGTGGAGGAAATGCTGAAGAAGCTCAATATGGCAGGTATGAAGATTGGATTGGATATGAATATGTCCAAAAGGCAGTTTATGGTCAACCAGTGGTGTGACACGGGACTCGTAAGGTTAAATGGAGTCGCTCTACAACAGGTCGACACCTACGTCTATCTGGGAAGAGAGCTGAACATGGATAACGACCTCGCTCCTGAAATCGCCCGTAGGAGACGCGCAGCATGGGCAGCCTTCAGATCGATTCGCGAAGTCACCGATCAAGTCAAGGATCCCGGCCTCAGGGCCTCGATATTCAACGCCTCTGTACTGCCTGCGATGTGTTACGCGACGGAAACCTGTCCCGACAACAAAACAATCGCCAGAGCAATGCAAACTACGCATCGTGCACTGGAGAGATGTCTTCTGAGGACAAGCCTTCGTCAACAATGGCAAGAAGGCCTACGAAGCTCAGAGCTACGGGAGAAGTCGCAATTAGCAGACCCGCTGCAGTACATGAAGGAGTCCAAATATCGCTGGGCCGGACACCTGCTTCGACGAAATGACGATAGATGGAGTCTCCGTGTCACAGAATGGCTCCCGAGAGACCATAAGAGACCACTGGGACGACCGCCAACGCGATGGGCAGACTCATTCTCAAGATCTTTCAGAGAGCGGAGTCTGCCTCACTGGATGCAAGCAGCCAGAGATCGAGCGGTCTGGAAGAGTTGCGGTCCCCGCTGAGAAGACCTCCAGTCGACAAAAGGACCATCAAAGTATCAAAGTAAGTAAGTACATTCACCATTGTGCGACCAGAAGCCTCCTTTGAAAACAAAACTTTCCAAAAACGTGCTGGAATAGGCATCTCCATCGTAGAGCAAGTGCCAAATGCGTAGGAGCCTTTATGTCCTCAATTACTCCGGTTTCGCCTCTTCTTTCAGAAAGTTCGACGTGAAACTTTCAAAGATGACTATTATTATACCAGTCGAATCCGCACCAATTTGGTTTATCCCAACAACAGTACGATTATCGAGACAGCTTGCCTCCTACTTCGACTATACAATATTCTGCAGGGAATGGGTCTGCGTTACCGCCTTTTCACAAAGTTCTGCAGCAATTTTAATGGCCGGGGAGGGATGACTTGGTTAGCTTGCGGCTAAATCGCATCTCGATCGATTCCAGCACATACAAGCAGCACCTTCTTGACTGCATCTCACACGCCCAAAACGTGGAAAAATAGAAAGTAACTAGTCTGCTCGTGACTTCTGCACTAATGATGGTTTCAGAATGCTTATTTCAGTTGTCAGCCCACATAACTTGAACTCGCCTATGAGGTACAATTGCACCGACCCCTAGAAGAGGATTCCTCTTCGCTGCATCGAATGATACCACTACCCTTACACTCCGACGTAGGACGGAAATTGAAGTCGATAGGACTTGGAGCTTACTGAAATCTATTCAAGTATAAGAATGGAACTAGAACACACGGATGCATAGAAACGCTGCAATGAAAGCAACGCGCTCTATCTGAAAGACATGGTGCTTTGAAAAGCGAGTCCTCGACGCACACAGCCACCCTACTGTTACCCGGAGGGCTCTTTCAGTTTGTTCCCATTCAATCATTCTGAAAGCCTGGCTCCCATATCGTAAGAAAACGTATTGGCAAAACTCACAACTGCTCGAACTTCGCGACTTCCTTGTTGAGCTCGTCCACAAGGTTTTTCAGAGATGTGTACTCATTCATCAGGGCAGCTTCCTTCTGAAAAGCCAGGCAGATAATCCGATAATTACCTAAAGGAAAGGTTTTCACAAAGCTATTGCCATCGGTCAGTCACACTGCAACTAAATTCATAAAGAGCGTCGCTTCGAAGAATATGAACAGCGCCGGACACAATCAGCTTCCCAGCGGCATGTTGCGCAAGTGTACACGCACGCTGCGGATTTCACACATCGTTATGGACGTCACTTGGTTGGACGGGGCGGGCCCGAGCACAACACGAAGTGATAAAAGAGAAAAATGAACCGGAGTCTAAAAAGCAATCAGTTACTATATGATTCGACTCGATGATGATCTTCCATTTGAACAAACGTCTGAAGTGCCTGTGGGTCTATTAACCTCGCTGAATAACGCTTATACTAGTACCAATGTGTCGTTCCGTCAGCTAATGCATGTCCCCCACCCCTCCCCCGGCTGATTTAGCGCATTGCCTCAAATAGAAATAAGAGAAGAACCTCACAACGATGCGCTCCTTTGCACCGTTTTAGAACCAGCCAGATGTCAGTGTATTCACTTGTCCATTTTTTTTCATTTCTCATTTCCAGGAATTTCTTGTAAACAGCCAATTACCGCCCAACTTTAGTTGTTGCTTATCTAGCTCATGGGCGCAAGTAGCGCAGTCGGAGGAGGCGCCGACTGTCGCGTGCACCGGATACCAGGTTCGGATTTTCCGCCAAGGCCAACCATACTTCCATCCCTCCGGGGTCGGTGGATTCGTACCAGACTTGTATGGGAAGGATAGAGCGCTGACTTGTTCATCGGCTGGCCACCGCAAGTCATTGTATGGCCAAATACGCACTGAAATCGCCTCCACGATATCCCGTAGAAGTAGAATGCGTGGCGCATCCCAAAATGGATCGAATAACGTCTACTTTATCCTTTTTTATCCTTTAACTAGCTCATGCAATAAGAGAAATTGTCAAGCATAGGATTATAGGGCAGTTTCTCAATAGAGGTTTCTCAATTAAGGTTGTGTAGATAGAAAGGAGGCAAGTACAGCCGGCGTAATGCAGCAGATACAACTAGACATATAAAGGCGAAAACCGAAGTTTCTTCTGCTACTCTAAATACTTTCCTGGAGTACTAGTTCTAGTCCCACAGTTTCCACTTCGCAGCGATTACAAATTCAGGGTTTTTAAAAGGCAAATTATGACACGAAACCGTAAAAACCGTAAGGAAAATGGAATTTTTTAATTTTTTTATTTATTGCATGCACACTAAGTACATGGAAAGATAACCAAGATAACCAGAATGGGAATAGAGCACTACGTACTTAACATAATCTGTTATGCTAGGTCCCAAGTAGGCATTTTTCCTAACAATATTTTATGTAAAAATTCAAGATGTAGGTGTATGTATAGCAGGAAGATCAGTGAACTCTAATTCTCGTGAGAGTATCTTTAGACTAGAATTCCTTATTCTCATTTAATACGATCTCCTGAGGAAATTCGAAAGCTGTGCATAATTCTCCATACCACGGAAGAGCGAAACTACGATTTTTTTTTTGCAAAATAAGAGTCAAATTCAACTACATTTAATGAGCCGCGAATGATACGTACGTAATGTACGCAAAATAAGTCAATATAATGAGCTACTGATAACATAGCCTGCTGATCAACAAAACGTTTTACTAAACCTCATTTAACAGAAGTTGCTTGAGAGCAGCCTTCAAGAAGCAAACACGTTCATGAGTCACGCCTTGAAACTGCGAGCGGCGATTTCGACAAGCACTGTGGAAGAGCCTGCAGCGAGGCGGTAGCATATCGATTTCTGGCCGCTCCTCCGGGATGCAGTACTCCCACTGCGAAGCAAATGAGCCGATCGAAATTATCGACGTTTCAATGGTCTCCGCGTCCTCGCGGGAATTTGCGCGTTTAGCTAGACCAATATGGTTTTTACGAAGGGATTTGAGCATAAATGGTTCTATACCGCCATTAGCGGCTGAGCCGATAGGCAATACCAAATGGCTGCTGCTCGTCAACATGAAGATGTCGGGGTGCTGCGTTGGATGAAACTAAGTCGGTTGTGCAAGCGCTGAAGTATGCTAGGTCACGAAATTATGCATGGTGGACGAAGTTCTTTGCAGCTAGTGTAAAGCTGCAGGTTCAGGTTACGAAAGAAGTTCATGTTGAACTTCAACAACCCCTCCCCCCCCCCGGAATTGCGCGAAATACCGTAATTGTAAGAGAAATGCTATGAACGTGATGATCTGCATACAGTCCTTCCAACTGCTTCACCATGCTTACAAAAAAATTAAGAACCGCAAAATACAGAGAAGATAAGAGCTCTACATTTCAAGGATCCCCTATTGGATACAGAAAGAGACACAGACACAAAAACCAACAAAAACACATACAAACAGAAAGTCGACCTTGTAGCGAACACACTCCGGAAGAGGTGATAGTCTTTACAACAAATGCCTTCAAAAACGCCTCTATAGAAGCAACGAGACTAAGCTTTCAAGCACACTAGCTATTAAGAAGAGAAAAATCGAATTCAGCGCGATACCACAAACGCCAGGATAGGTTGTGCTACAGAACAGTACGAGTATTTAAGGCAGAACTTTAGAACGTTGAGCTTTAAAACAGAAGGAAAATACATTTAATGAAGCAAAGGTGAAAACCTGCTTGAAGCAGAAGTGTTCGAAGCTGAATTCAGCAGGATGACTTGTGTGGTAAGTTAAAGGTTCTGAATGATGTTTGCTATCCAGGGAATTGTCTCAGGCGTGTCTGAACGGCGAAAATAAATACCACTACAAGAGTCCATCCTTCACATGGTAGAAAAGGGGGCACCATTTCTGCAAAGTGCTTGAACCCAAGGAGCTAGGAGCCCTCAAAATTGCTATGGGATAGCATGCACACGTGCTAAACTACCGTAATCGGCCGAAATTTCAAAAATGGATATCATATTCGTGATAGCGCCCCATATAACCCTTTTGGGTGAAATTCGTTTCTACCTATTCTCTATCTCGTCCAATGAGCTAGGATTTGCGAAAGCGCAATAGTGCCGCTTCAGATTTGCCGGTACTTATGAAGCAGAGGGCCCGTGGTGACGTGGGGTTGCCGGGAAACACGTTAGCGCGGCAAACCAACGGCACTACGGGGCTGGTACCTATGAAGCACCGGTCCGCGGCTGCCAGGGTTGCCGCGTTAACATGTTTCCCGGCAACCCCATAGCACCACGGGCCCTCTGCTTCATAAGTACGATTTGCCTATGACAATTGCATACTAAGGGTAGCGTACAATCATGTCGGGGCAAAATATCGTGATTAACTTTTTGAAAGGTATCTTCGCACCCCTATCTTCAATGAAAAATCCTCTCTATATTTGACATTTTTAATTGGTCGGCTCACCAGACGAGTTTCATGACCAACGTGCTGCTGCCTAGCGATGCACTAGAATGTGACGGTGACCTATATTCGCAGACTTGTTGGTACTGCGGAAGCTACTTGCCCGTCATCGCCAATGTGTGTAGTTGTACACATTCGACAGGCAGTAGGGTATAACTAGACTTGTGCCACGGTCGGCTGTCCTTCTTTGATCATGTGGGACACATGCTAGGTGAGATCGACTGGACGCCCATTCTCGACTTGTGGACTGGTCCCACCATATGCCCTTGTAGTAATTGCCTTACTTACATCTAGTTGGGAAGGTCCACTCCCCATGTAGCCAAGGGCCCTATCAAAAATCAGCAGAAAATACAAAGTGCCGCATATAGAGGGGGCAGCTGATGAAAACCTCTTACTGAACATACTTGGCGCCCTAAGGTCGAATATATGCATAGGAAAAGTTGGGAAGGTGATATGCCAAACAAGGAATGAACACTAAGACATACAAATGTCTGACAAGGCGCTGGAATCGAGCACCTAACCCTACACCTATGAACCACCTCACTCCCCACTGAGCCACCGAACTGCTTGCACCAGTATCTTTCACCACCTCCCTTATCTCATAATGGAAAAAATGCGGATAGATCCACATTGCGGTGCTTTGAGATGCTTCCAGAGCTCCACTGCGGTACGACACGACGTAATGATAGGTTCCCGTATGGTCTAGACAACGTGCTTAGTGGTTATCCTCCTTGGTAAGAAGACACATGTACATCCAAATACATCAGATACGGCCTAGCTCAATTCACCATAGATCACACCAATACTGCATAAAATTTTTAATTTTAGGTAGGAGGCAAATGCTTGTCCTCTGCTCTTCAGTAGTTCTCGGTTGTATTGCTGATCTATTATAAGTTGTGCATGATGGGTTATGTAATAAATTGGAATTTCGTACAGCAAAAAAGTTGTAATGGTCTGTCCGAGTGGTTCTCCACTTTGGGCCCTTTTTCGTCAAATCGAAATATCTGCTCAAAAGGAGCCAAAGTGAAGCAAAATGTTCCCTTTCTTACCAGTTGTTAGTTCGCTGTTGCTGCACAGCAGCTACACGGAACTCTTTACGCACAATACTACGGGATTGTTCAAAGAAGACACCGGGTACTTCTTCGAATGCTTGCATCCATCGGTGCTGTTCTGCCGCATATCACACAGTCTTCGCAGCAAATGGCCCTAATGGAACGGAAACAAGACAGCCGCGCAATAATACGAACACGAGAGCGTAGATAACACTGGTGAGAACGAAAAAAGGGAAAGTTACCTTCTCCCACTCGCAGCGGGCCTGCGTAAACTGGTGCGCAATCTCATCGCGTTCACCTTCAGCTCTCTTCGCAGAGTCGGTGTTGGATGCCATAAGATTCGTTTCTTCAATGACTCGAGTTTTGTCCTCTAACTCTGCCTTCAGATGCCGAGCTGCAGAGTCGAGTGTGGCAAATTCTTGCTTCAGTTGCTCGAGCGCCACACTCTGCTAAAACCAGGTATGAATGAAATATAGATCGAATACGGATAGATGGCAAATGTTGCTAAAGAAGATTTGGGTCATTCTGTGTTTTTGCGTCACTCGTTCCTGGATCTGTTAAGGCTACGAGGTGGTGAGTATGTGATGTCGGAGGCCGCAAACTCTTCTTAAGCCTTCACCTATTCCCAGGCATAAACATTATTTCAGCTGAGCTTTTACTATTTTCACGCCCCTGAACTTAACCGATGCAAATTCGTAGCCCTGCTGTCGAGCACAATAGTCAAGAGAAAATGAAAGTGTTTCGACGACGCTTTTGGTTCTCAAAATAAGACAATCTACTTCATTAATGCAGTCCAGTGGTGAGGAGTGCGCGTGAATACTAGCATCACAAATGAGCTTTCACCCGCACAATGTGTAGACTCAGAATGTGTGGTCGTTCCTTTTCTATTAGTAAGGCGCGTTGCCGCAGACAAAACGGGATCTATCCATATGACATACCAATTTCAGACTAACCTCGATAGAGCAACCGGCTATTCCGTGTGTGCGAAGAGAGATGAGCACTAATGAATGCCATTGCCGAATTGATAATCAGCCACCACATATCACCCTCCTCAACATAGAGCCCACTTGCTGGCATTATCATTATCGGCTTTGAGAAAAGCTTCCACAGACTGTTCGCAAACACTCACAAAAACTTTGCTTCGTTCGCGCAGCGTAATCTGGTCCTATTTTAAATCTCCTACACCTCATCTCCAACCCCTATTCACAACACTCCAGCGATCTAGGGTGCAATCCCAGTTTAGACAGAGCAGGAAGTGTTTTGCCTGATCATCCTCTTCCCTCAATTTCCATGTAAGTCGAGTAGTTGTCTCATGCTGCGAGGAATTCCGAGGAAATTCAATCGAGAACGGGATGGGACAGAGCGTGAAATACTTACCCTCCCTTACGTCCCATGTCCACCACCCCATGTACGAGTGTACTAACTGCTTCTGAATAAGGTTTCTCCAGTGTTTTCCTTCACCATCAATATAGAGGCAGAAAACACATGCCTCTGAAATTTCGGCAATTTCTCGCTTCAGTGCTGCGTTCTCCTCCGTGGTCTCATTGAGCGTCTTGGTTGTTTGGCTGAGGCGCTCCGTCAGTTCGGCGTGACTCTTCAAATGTGGACGATGAAACTAAGGAACTGCAACACGGCGCAAATGCGCAGCTCTTACAACTTTCATAGCTTCCAGACTGGAAATAGCCTTCGCCGCTGCCGCCGCCTCTGCAGCGGACTTCGATAGTGCGGCCTTCAGTGTGTCGTTCTCCACTCGCACCTGCAGGGAATACATGTGAAGCAGCTACGAGCAATGGAAAGAACTCGACGAAGAAGACCACCAACGTTGCTAAGTTGCACGATTTGCTGTTTCGAAGCTGCTTCGGAAACCGTAAGCGCTTGCAGTTTGGAAGTCAACTCGGAAATGACCCGCCTGAAGTTCATTTAAGGAACAGTAGAACTAAAACGCGTTCACACGTTTATCTGATTATTCTACGTGAGCCAACTCACATGTGGTCAGCTATCTGCCTGTCAGATATGACTCGCGACTGCTGATATTGGTCGATTTTCTTCTTGAGCTCAAGATCCCTTCTCTCAAACTCGACCACCGAGTTCTCCAAAGTGCTGATCTGAAACCAGGAATCTTAAACAAACAAGAGAACATTTATGATCTGAAACCAGCTAAAAACCTTGAGGCAATGTCATTTCTAATTACCAGTCCTGCTTCTGAATTTACCAATGAAGCAGCACAAAAGAAAACAAGGAAACAGTGATGACCCTCTACAGATAATCCTGTTAAAATGCTCCTTGAAGAGCAACTTAGCTCCATCATTCCCTTTTTATCTACCCTAATTCC